>CAHIKZ030003314.1:462500-537500 GCA_903632075.3 Acanthosepion pharaonis | reverse complement strand
GAAAGTCCTACCTTTCTATTTTTTATTGATTTTATTTTAGAGTTTTATCTCAACACTTCCAAGTTTTGGTCAGATTATAGCCAATGGGGGGCATCTATTGAACAGTGTCTTCCATTTCTTCTAGACTAATTCTATCGAATTTCGGTATCTTGGAAAAAAAAAAAAAAAAAAAACGAAAAAGGTTAACATCGATTTATTTGAAAATAAATATTTCCTATGAAATAAGTACGTTCTATTCTGCAACGTTTTAGGTTCAAGTTGTGGCATTTGAGAGGGTGAAAAAAAATATAATCCCTCAACGATAGCACGACTCGGAATCACGAGTTAAATATTTGTTGTGGTACGATCCACCTAATTTACATAGTGGAGTATCGACCATATAAATATGGTTGGTACTGGGAAGACGGGGGTGAGGAAGAAGAGATCCAATCCAGAGACTCTACCCGACTGCGACTAAGTCAACCCATTCTACAGGAACGGTCTTCCCAAGAATATACCAAAACTATCTGTAAATATTGGGTACACTTTGTGTCAATACATTTTGTTTAAGTACATTTTGTGTTGTATTATTATTATTCCATGCTTTATTCAAGTTTCAACAATATTACAGCTACCAACAATGCTAAAGTGATCAACTTTCTCGATGTGACCTTGGACTTAAATAATAGTTAATACAATCCATCTAGCAAACATCGATATAGTCATAGATATGTCGTTAAAGAATCAAATCACCTTTATAACATTCGGGATAATTTACATAAATCAGTCCAAGTTAGATTATCTACCAACTCTAGCAATAAGGAAATATTTGATAATAAAATAAATATTTAAAAGCATTAGAACTAAGCAAGTATAAAGTAAATTTAGAATATTTAGAAAAAAACAAAGGTAAAAATAAACAGAAACACCGTAGGTATGACATAATATTGTTTGATACACATTGTAATCGTAATATTCCAACCATTATTGGAAGAATTTTCATAAATTTAATTCATAAGCAGTTTAATTATTCACCAACACTAAAAAAGATTTTTAAAAAAGATACTGTTAAGGCAGCTATACTTGCGTTAGTAACATCGACAAATATATCTTAAAATAGCATTATATTAGACAAATACATGTACAACGTAGGCAACAGAGTTAATATTTTAAAAACAAACTGTAATCCCAGTATAATAAATGCGCCAAGATTGCGATGACCAGATACACTCCTGGTCAAAATCTTAAAAATTTAATTCACGTGAAAGTCAGTCTGTACTCAGTACCTGGTTGTTGCGTTGGACTTCGAGTCGTGCTATCGATTAGGAATAATATGTATATTTATTGATATATACTTAATAACTGATTACATCGAGCACTGTTTTATTAACACCAGCATTGTGTGTGTGTGTGTGTGTGTGTGTGTGTCGGAGTGAATAAGTTACAAACATTATATCTGCTTATTTTGATCATAGACTGATCCCCCGTTTATCGCGGTAGATTGGCTCCGAGACTGGCCGCGATATCTGAATTTCTGTGAAGTAGGGACGCCATATTTACAGTACTTATTTAACGTGTATTTAGACTTTTAAAACCCTCCCTGTACTGTTAAAATCCACCCATTACAGTACTCTATTAATAACAAAGACAACTGTTAAGCAATAACACTTTAGAATAAAAAAAAAAAAAAAAGAAAATGTTACCGTAGTCAACACGAAAGAAGTTGAAGTAGAATTTGAATGATGATGGTGATGAATTTGCTTCACAGTAATTTGCTGATGACGACTTCTACTGTGCAGCCGATAATTGTATTTTACGTCTCTTCAGACGGCGGTGCCCTTTCTATTGCTATTTTACGCTTGTTTTGTTGTTCCTAGACCAGGAAATAATATTTATTAATATTTTAATGGGTTTAATGAAAAATTTTAGGTGTTCATATATTGCGATTTTTTCTAGAATTTTCCAGAAACTCCGCGAATATTTTCCATATATAGAACCGCAAATTAGCGAGGGATCACTGTGAAAAAATGATAGTAGAAAAGGGAATGGAGACGAGGATAACTTCTTCCTTTTAATTCATTAAACTTTTCCGTATATTAATAATAAAACTCAAAAAAATTTCCTTAACAATGAAAAGCATTTAACATCCACCTTTCTTTCCATCCTTTCCATAATACTATCAAGGTTTCCAATAAAGTCCTTACTAATTCCCATATTTCCAATCCACTGATTTTCTTCTGGAAATAAAATTTTAAAATCTGACAATTATGCATTATTGGTCATATAGAAAAGAGCGATCCATTTGGAATTTTTACAAAATTTTATGTTGGAAAAAGACGGTCCATCTGTCTTAACTTTAAACATTAACTAGACACAAAAATGTTCTTTTATACCACAATTTCCTGAACATTACAACGCATTTGTTTCTGATTCTTTCAGTGAAAAACATCCAACATTTAATGTAGATGTTTCCAGAAAGGTCTTAACTAGTTTTAATGTGTTTTTTTCTTGGTGGGAAATAAAACAACTTATCAATCAGCTCATTTTCTATCACTTTGAAATTAAACAGGTAGTAAATTATGGCAATGGATGAATGATCTGAAGCCAAGATGCCAGATCAAGACGTCTTGATAATGTAGTTATTCTTTGGAATTTATCATTTGTTTTAAATAAATAGCAGGAGCACTCTCCCAAATGAAGCAGAAATACCAGGCGATATATTTGAGATATGGTTTACCCTAATACATCAATTGGTAAGGAGGAAAATTGTATTTTGTAAAATATATGATTAATTTTATTTTTAACAGGATTAAATGGGATGATAATCTTCCGATCACTAATCTTAGCCTGTTTGTTTAATCGTTTTCTATCCTCCTGTTTGTAATTAGCATCCATTTATTAAAACATCATTATTGTTTGAAATTTAAGATTTTGAGATAGGATCTTAAATATATTCATTGACGCGAAAAATGGTATGAAAACCAAATTGTTTGTTCAAATACAAATTTAACTAAAGTTAGAAAGTCATTATTTAGAAATGCTTTAATAGAATTGTTCATGTAAAAATGGTTTTAGCATCGGAAAGGAATTCATTATTCTCGAAACCCCTAAATTCTGTTGCTTTATTTTATAAAAAAAAATTCAAAAAGGCTGAGTATTTACAAAATTTTTTTTATTGATATTTTATATTGTGTGTTCAGTAAAAATGTTTAATTGTCAATTTAAAAATCAAGGAAAAAGGTTTTGTTAATTTAAGTTCTTGGGGATCTTTAGCATTCATGGAAAATCGATTTGTTTTTGGATGAAATATGGAATATCAAACATATGGAACAAGATGGTTCGTTTCTTGTCAACAAAAAATGGAACAGTCAGAAATATGTTCGATCTCGCCACATTTTACCGAATAGTTCCAACTTAAAGAACGGAGATGAAAGAGTCAATCGAAAAATTAATGTAAATGCATTAACAATGATTATATTTTCAACTCTCCTGTCACACAAGTATGAGGGTCAAAGCAGTTCAGTACTTAGGAACCAACAGCCAGACACTAGCACATGTGATTTGTTTATAGTGGTGAAGGTTTTGTGAAGAACAATCCACACTTTTGAAGGACTAAATATAGACAACTGGTGATTATAATATATATATATATATATATATATATATATATATATATATATATATATATATACATATATATAGAGAAAGAGACATAAATAAATGATTCCTATCCAAATTATAAGGTATAAAATAATTACACACACACATCAATTCAACAAATTATAACAAAGATTTAAAATCACATCTATTAAAAATTTAAAAAAATGGAACACACATCAAATCACAAGAGGTTAGAAGAGAGACACACACACACATATATATATATATATATATATATATATATATATATATATAAAGACACACACACAGAGACACACACACACACACACAGAGAGTGACAGAGACACAGAGACACAAGAGAGATAGAGACACAGAGACACAGACACACAGAGAGAAAGAGACACACACACACACACAAGAGAAAGAAAGACACACACACACACAGAGAGAAAGACACACACACACACACAAGAGAGAAAGAGACACACACACACACAGAGAGAAGAGACACACACACACACACAGAGAAAGAGACACACACACACACAGAGAAAGAGACACACACACACACACACAGAGAAAGAGACACACACACACACACAGAGAGAAAGAGACACACACACACAGAAACACACACACACAGAGACACACACACAGAGAGAGACACACACACACACACACACACACACACAGAGAAAAAAACACACACAGACACACACACACACACAGAAAAGACACACACACACACACACACACACACAGAAAAACACACACACACACACACACACACACACAGAAAAAAAGACACACACACACACACACACAAAACACACACACACACAGAAAGACACACACACAGAGTGAAAGAGACACACACACACACACAAGAGTGAAAAGACACACACACACAAGAGAAAGACAGGGACAAGACACACACACAGAGAAAGACACACACACACACAAGAGACACAAAGAGAAACACACACACACAGAGAGAAAGAGAGAGAAGGGACACACACACACAGAGACACACACACACACACACACAACACACACACAAGAGAGAAAGAGAGACACACACACACACAGAGTGAAAGAGAGACACACACACACACAAGAGAGAAAGAGAGGGACACACACACACAGAGAAAGAGAGGGACACACACACAAAGAGTGAAACAGAGAAAGACACACACACAGAAGAGACACACACAGAGAAGAGACACACACACACAGAGAGGACACACACACACAAACAACAGACAAAGAGAGGACAAACACACACACACACACAAAGAGAGAGAAAACACACACACACAGAGAAAAAGACACACACACACACACAAAGACACAAAGAGACACACACACACACAAAGAGAAAGAGACACAGAGACACAGACACACACACAGAGAAAGACACACACACACACACAAGAGTGAAAGAGACACACACACACACACAAGAGTGAAAGACACACACACACACACACACACACACACACAAGAGAAAGAGACACACACACACACAAGAGTGAAAGAGACACACACACACACACAAGAGTGAAAGAGACACACACACACACACAAGAGTGAAAGAGACACACACACACACACACACAGAGTGAAAGAGACACACACACACACAAAGAGTGAAAGAGACACACACACACACAAGAGTGAAAGAGACACACACACACACAAGAGTGAAAGAGACACACACACACACAAGAGAGAGAGACACACACACAAGAGTGAAAGAGACACACACACACACACACAAGAGAGAGAGACACACACACACAAGAGTGAAAGAGAGAGACACACACACACACAAGAGTGAAGAGAGAGACACACACACACACAAGAGTGAAAGAGAGAGACACACACACACAAGAGTGAAAGAGAGAGACACACACACACACAAGAGTGAAAGAGAGAGACACACACACACACAAGAGTGAAGAGACACACACACACAAGAGTGAAAGAGAGGGACACACACACAAGAGTGAATGAGAGGGACACACACACACAAGAGTGAAAGAGAGGGACACACACACACAAGAGTGAAAGAGAGGGACACACACACACAAGAGTGAAAGAGAGGGACAAACACAGAGTGAAAGAGAGGGACAAACAAGAGTGAAAGAGAGGGACACACACACACACAAGAGTGAAAGAGAGACACACGGAGAAAGAGAGGCAAAAACAGAGAAAGAGAGATATAGATACAGACACATACAAAGATAGAAAGGGAGAGCTAGAAAGACACACACAATAAGAGAGAGAGAGAGAGAGAGACACAAAGTCAGATGCATGCCCACAAAGAGAGAGAGCGACACACACATACAAATTGGGAGAGAAACACACACGCTAAGTGAGAGAGAGAGAGAGAGGAAACAAATACATGATACAGAGAGAGAGAAATAGAGCGAGATAACAGTATAGGTGTGGCGTAGCAGTTATCATGGTGGAAATTGGGGTCATCAAGTTCCTATTTCAATGGAAGCTGTTGCATTTACTTTTGAACAAATAATCCTGCGAATGGTGGCGAGTCCCACTTCTCCAGTTTTCGGTTCATTTCTACAGTGAACTAGAATTTATAATCTTGCTTGGCAACTAGTGTAGTGGCAAAGACAACTTAATTTAAAATTGGTTTAAAAACTCCAGAATCGATGTCTTCGTGATTGTATTCAGGAATATATCATGTCAGTTCCTGCAACGTCATTGGATTTCAGTGACGTAGATAAATGGGGGCTTCAGTGATGGCTAAAATTTTCGGATCCATGCTTATTCACACAAATTTTATGCAATAGAAACTATCAGATCAGAGCACACTTGTTTCCTGCGACTGACAAATGCTTTATATATATATATATATATATATATATATATATATTTTACAAATTCATGAATTCATATATTTTCGTTGTCCTCATATTACTGAGAGGAAAAAACAAGAACAACATCTATTCCATACCTGAAGATGTCTGTAGGAACAGACGAAAGCTTGTAGTAAAAATAAGAACTAATGCAACAGAAATTTATAAAAACAAGGATCTTTTCATTCATAAGAGGTTCGGGGGGTTATATTATTTGAATTGTTTGCGACGATGGATTTCTCGCCAATTAAATCATTAACCATTGTATTTGTTTTAGTTTGAATAATTCATGAATTTGTAAATTGATTGCACCTTTATTGAAATTATATATATATATATATATATATATATATATATATATATATATATGAACTGTAAATTAAGTGAACTATTTTATTACATACTAGCAGCATGGCCCGGCGTTGCCTGTGCTTGATTCAAAAATCGTACGACTCATACAGCAATAGCTATCACTTGACTTAAATTATTTTTGCCCTTCCTTGCCTTTAAAGGAGTGCCCTTTGCCGTGCTGATGTTGCTACATGTTTTACTTCTTGCCTATCTCACACTGCGAATTTTTTCTAAGCTCTGTACTAAACATTAAATGTTATGAAAAAAGAACTAAACAAAATGAACACAAAACGATCAGCTTTAAAAAAGGACTCGTAACTGGAAAAACCGAATGAAAAAAAATGTTAACAAATACTTTTTCACACCCAACCGAGTTCTGCGGAATCAGAATCAACGTTGAGTTTAAGCAAGTGAATGAGCTAATTGGAGTAAAGTGCCATGCAGATTTCAATTTTTCCCCACTTGTGACGAATGAAGCTATCGATTTTTTTGTGCATGCTAGCATGCTAGTTAACATTCGTGTCTGTCAGCTGTTGGCTCTCACGCTAGCCAATAGACTCTTCCTGCCTATTCGTGGCAGCCAGCTATAGGCTCTCACTCTGGCCAGTAGAAAATGGCCGCAATCTACATGAAAAGTGCTGTAGAAGCATGCAAAAATCGATTATTTCCACTATCAATGGGAGTTGGGAAATGCAAAGTCGGTCTTGGCCTTCTCGCTAACTTGGAGCATGTGCATGTAAATACTGGTGCAAATCCGTCGAAATAGCGGCCGTGCCTTCGTTACACACACACACACACACACATCCTGTCTTTTATAGATAGATTTTTGTGTTTATTATTTACATTATTCAGACTATTATCCTCATCTTTGGCGCCATATTTATTACAACGTTTCAGCCGTTGTACGCTCCGGCCTTCTTCAGGCGGTTGAAATGTCGAACTGAACCCTTTATTCCGCTCACTGGGGCAGACTGTTCAAGTTCCACATGCCATATTTAATGGATGTCAGTTATCAGTTATCTCCTGGTAGTTCCCCCTCTCCACTGTCTCCTCAAGGACACATGGCACAGTGGATAAAGGCGTTGGTTAGATCCAGTGACAGGACCCAAAGAGTGAGAGTTCAATACCCGGTTAAGTCAGTGGAGAACTTTCAGACAGAAATTAATAGGAGATAACTGATAACTGACATCCATTAAACATGGCACGTGGAAAATAAAATAATGTACATAATACCTCATCTCAGAAATATATTGTGGGGCGGAAAGGGGTAACCTGGGAGATGTTACTATTGTGGTGGTTAATTCTAAGCGTCAAACAAAAGAGGACATTGAGTAGGAGTAAATAAATATATATATAATTTATATACAAAGACCGGTAACTTCTATCTGTTGTTAAGGTAACAGAGAGGGAGAGTGGTGAAATAAGCAAAATGGTTATTGGTGGTGGCTGTCGTCGTTGGTGACGTTTCTCAGCGTGTCGGTGTTGACATCAAAGGTTGGCCTGTGTCGGGATTGTTTGAATTTGGGTATATATAGTTTTTAGTCTGCTCGAAATTAATGTTTTGGTTTTTGAGTGGGAGTGGCTGACTGGTCATAATATATTATTAATTTTGTTCTTGGCTAAAGAAGATTTAAACGTGGAGGCGATGCGCAGAAAATGTATTTACGCCGTCTGCTTTGGATCGTCGAGCGGTCAACATCCGGTTTGTGTAGATGATGTTAAAGGCACGTCAAAGTATATGGGTTATCGTGTTAATGGTTGAAAGACTTCTGAGGTCAGAGATTTAAGAAATTCACATAAATATGTAAATATTTATTTAGTTATGTAGCTTATTGTGTTAATGATTGAAAGACTGATGAAGGTTACAGAATGTCAAGAAGTTCACATCTATATATAAAATTCTACGACTTCCGTCTGTCCGTCACACCCTCTAAAACAGCCATACATTGACCGATCGAAACCAAATCTTAGGGAGAAGTACAAACAGTTAAGTAGGTACAAAGTATAGTTAGTTTTACTAGGGTGAGAAAAAACCGCGAAATAGGGTTTTTGAAGTATTTTTCCAAACAAATCAGTTTATTCAAATTTCGACGATTGGTTTGCGAAATTGAACGAAACGTAGAGTTTGTAAATCTCGACAAAAAATGTTAGCGATTAACTTCGACAATAATAAATACTGTGAGGATTTCCAAAACGCGTTATCGTGTTCCAAAAAAAAAAAAAAAAAAAATCTACTGAACATCAATCATTTAGGTATATGAGTTATTGTGTTAATGTTTCCACAGCCAATATATTTTGAATTTATGTATAAATACAAAATTAAAGGTGCTACCCTATAAAGGCATTAATATTTTTATAAGGACAGATATTATAAATTGAAAGTGATATATATTGATCACATAAATGTATTTTCAAAGTTGTATTAACATTGGTGGGTTAATACCAATTTTATTGTGTTGCCACAATGTAGATTACAAGAGTTCACTGATACGACAGCTGTCAAAATATAATCAAATTGACTTTTCTTTTTAAAAATGTGAAAACTAAAATTATAACCATATGTCTTTATCCTTCTACTTCATGACCTGGCCAATAATTCTTTAAGCGTATTACAAATATTTAGAACGATAATTGGAAAAAAATAAATAACCTGTCACAATATTACAAAATCAGTTTCATCTTATAATTCACTTTACTTAGGCTATTGTAATATGAATTTTCTTTCTCTCCGTTTTGCTGCTTCTGTTATTCAGCACGAAAGCAAACCGAATATTTATGCTTTACAAAATGAAATAACATTTATGAATCTTTCTCTTCTAATTCACTCCAAATAATGTAAAGGTACTTTTTTAAAATCAAAGTTTGTTTAGCTTGCCTCGCAACAACTCCAATCCCCAGAATGAAAAATTACCAATTGTTCACATTTTATCAGTGCAGATAATATTCGAGGAACTTACAAAGAAAATCTTTTACAATTTTAAAAAAGAAAAGATAGAATATCTGTCTTTGGTTTGTTTATCGGGTTGAGCGCGAATGGAGACCCCACAATTAGAAACAGCGCACTCGAACACCCGCATTTTGGGCGATCGCAAAGGTCAACCCAACCGGTGTGCATTGGAAGGGCTTCGCTCTGGGAGAATTTGGTGTGAATTTTAGTAAATATAAATTATTTTTATTTTAGGGAGAATTCATATTTGGGAACAGAAAAAAAATATTTAGAAACAGAGACTTTCTTTTAGGCTTGACGCCCAGAATCTGCGAGGATACAAAAAGATTTAACATTCTTGAACTATTTCAAGAATTTGTCGAATACATGTAATATTTTTTTGTATTTCATCACCTCCCCATGAGGTCAAGTTGTGACAAGATAGGTTTTATATGGGGAGCCCGAGCGCGTACACCCGGGCTAGGAACAAAGAAATTCATGTGATATTAACGCTCGTCTAGATGGCAGTTGAAATTGCAAGCTTTTCCTCTTCAAATTCAACAAATTACATCAACAGGTTTTGCTACTGGGGTAAATGTATGTGCTTCAACGAAGTGATGTCGAATCAACTGATTTGTCAGAAAATTAATATCCAAATTTATTATTCTATATTTCTGAGGAGATGAACTATTGTAATTTTACACTATTTAAATTGTTCTTTGTCATATTCACGACGTTTCGGCCGTTGAACATTCCGGTATTCTTAAAGAGATTGAAATTTTGAACTGAGACCCATTATTAATTTAACTAACGCTTTTATCTCAGGATACATGGCCCAGTGGATAAAGGCGTTGGATGAAGAAATCCAGTGACTTGACCTAAAGAGGTGTGAGTTCCATACCTGACTACAACAGAGGTAAACAATAACGTGGAGAGGTAAATAACTGAAATATCCGAAAAGGGAATGCCACGTGGAACTAGTACAATCTACCCCGGTGAATGAAAAAGTGTTCGGTTCAAAATCTCAATCACCTGAAGAAGGCCGGAGTGTACAACGGCCAAAACGTGAATATGACAACGATGAGGACAGTAGTCTGAACAATGTAAATATAAATTTATTAAGTTAAAAAATTACTTTTTACAGCGTTTCTTTTAATTATTTTGTCTAAACTTATGTATTTTGTAGATTTATATCGTTTTCAAAGTAGTATGTCCTCCTATGCATTTATTTTTAATATTATTTTGGAGTTTAACATTATCTAAGAAATTTGATAACTTTGTTTTGCCTCTACTCTTTGAGAGATCGAAAGAAACATTCAAACGAACGTGTTTTCTGTATTTTTCACCGTTGTCACGAGAATGGAAGGTTTCTCAAGATTTAAGGTAAAATACTTTTTGTAATGTTTCTATTGAATATCTCATCTATGATTTCGTATAATTATATTGATTTATAAGAAGGAAAATGACTCCCACCACAACCATGGATGAAAATGTAATAGTAATAATCCTAAGTGTAAGAAAAAAAAAACGTTCGAAGTTTAAGCAAAGGCTTAAAATCACACCCACAATAACACAATCACAGAATATATCCGATGTCCCCACCTTCTCTGTCGGGTGCTAAAAGGTTTTTAGCCTGAATAATTGAAATAAAATCTACCAAATGACCGAAGAATTCTAATATGTTAACGGTCAAGTAACTAAAATTGTCACCATAGAGAAGGCAAAGGGAGACAAGTCCATTATTGTTCAAGTCCTATATCGCCCCCCCCAAATAAATAAAAATGAATTTAGGAGATTGCATTGTGATGAGGTCAACTCTCTTGGAACCAACTCTCGCTCAGTAAAGCGAGGCAGTCGCTACAGATGGAACCTGTCATTCAATAATTGTATTTTGAAATGCGTGCACATAACGTCTATTGAGGGGCGGCAACTAAAAATAAAAAAAAAAAAATGAACATGTTAAACATTCACATCCTGTAGGTATATGAAATTAGATGGCCAAATAATGGGGACTTCATAAGCGACGGATATAGGGCCATATATGCAGGCGGAGAGAAAGTGAAAGAGGTATAGGACTTAGGCTACGAAGATATAACGATAGACATCTGAGATTAGCCTAGAAGGACGAACAGAATCCTAATTAAGCTGAAAGGAAAGCCGGTTAATATATTTATTACACTAGTATAGGCACCAATATTTATTACACTAGTATAGGCACCAATATTTATTACACTAGTATAGGCACCAATGACTCAAAGCACGAAAGAAAAATTGAGAACTTCTATAGCAGGCTGGATGATATTCAATGAAAATTCCAGAAAATTCCGATGATCGGGAGTGTTCTTGTGGTTAAAGTAGAAGAGGAAAAAGACGGTTAAATAGTCGACGATTACGCACTAGGATCCAGAGAACAATGGTTCCAATAGCTCACAGCAAACGACTAAGAAACACTTAGTTACAATAAAAGCGAATGTGATTGTGGACATGGAAACACCAAAGACGAGACACAAATAAGCAGAAACCAGTTTTCAATGAATGCGTGTTCCAGACAGTCTTTGTATTATTTATTAATATAATATTCACCTTCAGCATAAATATAATAAATGCTGCTAATTAGCTTGAACATTTTTTGTTACCCAGTGTAGTGTTTCTTTTATTTTCTTCAAAATTTCTTTTCCATTTTATCACTTAAATATTTTATTTCTTATGATTTATTTACTTAATGAAAGGAAAACAGATTTTTTTCCATTTAGGATTTCAATTTGACACCAAATAGTAAGTTTCTTTTTTCCTCTATTGGACTTTGTAAATATCAGTTGACAAAACAAGATGCGTTGTTTTAAGTAAAATTCTTATCGACTGTTGATATTGTTTTTCGTAAGAATGATTTAAAAAGAGCAATATAAAGTAGAAGATGCGCCAACAAACGATGACATGCTAATTAAATTGAAAGTTTCATATTTGACATTACTTTTTATTCAACTCGAATCTCCAATTATGCGCGGCCTCGTAGAGCCTAGAGTCAAATGTGGGCCTTACATACTCGTCTGTCGGTGTCTCAAGAGAAAGCCCAGACATTCCCAGAAGCGATTGTTTATATAACTGTGTGTATTACGATTTCTTCTCATGTATCAATACCAGATGCAAGTGTAAGGTCATTGCTTCTGCATTCGGCGACAGGAGCACATCTCATATCACCCATGCACCTAGCCACTTCTGTGTGCTGTGAAATTGAGTGCATAATCCACTCCTGCGTAATACTACAACAGTAGATTGGCGAGATCCATTAACATATATGAGGATCGTTCAAAATGTTGTAAGCCTCATCGAGAATGAGTTAGAGAAACAAGAAAAGTTTTCACTAGTTTCAACTTACCCCCCTCCTCCTCCACTCTTGGCTTCAATGCACTTTTGGTCTGACGATGTTTAAGCAGTGCAATCCCATCACTGATGAAGGCGGCGTCCTGGCCCTTCCAACGCTCCCATGAGGCACATTTCATCTGTTTTCAAAATGTCAAGCACTCTGGTGGGATTTGGGTTTAGGAAACAAGTAGTAGTCAGATGGAGCTGAGTAAGAAGATGGGGGTAGCAATTCAAAGCAACAGTTGAATGCTTAAGCTACTGAAACCTGAACAGAGGTGGGTGACGGGCTCAAGATCCCACCTGCCCTCAGTTTCCCTCGGTGTTTCGACCTGATTTCTTCTTTCACTCGTCTTAATTCTAATGAAATTGTATTGTCCATTGAACAGTCATGAAGTGTTATTCGCGCGAGAGAGATGCTGAGATTGTATCCGTCCAACTCTTCCCGAATTCTAGCCAAATGAATAGAACTTGTTTTGTTCGGGATGGGGAAGGATTCCTTTGCGTTCATGCCAAGAACTTTTCTGCACCCATTGTATATTAAATTTGGTGTAACTGATGATTTGTCATTGAAAGAAAACAATGCTGCTTTTAAGAGCAAAGTTAATATGTACGTTTTTTTTATTCTTGGTATAACGAAGAGATAAAATCAGAAGAAAATACTAAAAAAATGGGGTCATTTCTCTTTCCAAAATCGGTATGCGACATAAGATAATAAACCGAATCAGCCGAAAGGACCTTCTTACAGTACAATAGTGATCGGAAAGTTACTTTTCTAATACTTTTTTTTATATTTCAGATTTTATCCCAATATGCTTTTGACAACATTGTTTATGATTTTCATTCATATTCTCCTCCTATATTCTCTATTGAAACATGTCTGTTGTTTTTAATATAGTAGTTAAGAGAGGCACATTGAAGTACCCGAATGGTGACTAACACCTCTACCAGGCGAATGATTTGACAACTGGACTCGTTTCAAGCTCAGATGGGCAAAAAATGAATCAAGATCGACATATAAACAAGTCTGTAGATGGTTTTTGAACGTTATCATTTGGCGTGTTTATTCGTCCATGTCCGAAAAATGTCCTTTCGATATAAACGTATATACACGTCTACGCCAGGAAAGGGGTTAAAAATATAAGCGCATATTTTCCGAATTAATATAAGGGGGGGGAGATAAATATTCGTACACTTGAAAAATTGCATTTTATAAATGTAAAAGCCTTAAATAAAACAAATCGACATACTATTAAAAAGTAATAAACTAATGCATTTTTTTTTATTCTAACTTGTGAAAAAAGTATTCGTACAAATCAATTATTAGAATAAAATAATCAATTAATTATGAAAAAAGTATATTCTAGAATATTCCAGTAATGTTATCAGTAATTATAGTTAACGCTATTAGCCATTATCAGAGCATTCTGCAATTTCTAGTCTTAGGAGAAGGTTCTAATAATGCCTAAAAGTAAAGAATTAACTATTTCACAAAAACAACACATTTTGTCTCTTTGGAAAGATGGAACAGTTACAGAAAGATTTCTAACCACCTGAATATTCCTTTTACTACAAATGCTTCGTTCATTGCAAGGTTTAAAACGGCGTCGAAAACCAAAGACGAACAGGTGCTCCGAGGAAGATTTCTCTAAAATCAGCAAGGATATTAGGACGCCAGATCCAACAAAATCCACAGGTTACCCAAGAAGAACTACAGGAACATCTGCGTGCATTAGGGATTAAAGTAACCAAGCGTACAATAAGTAATGAACTACACAAAAACAGTCTGAAATCACGCATCCAAAGGAAGACTCCACTCCTCTTCAAACGACACAGAGATGCTAGACTAAAATTCGTTAGAAAGCATAAGGATAAAGAATATTCGTTTTGGGAAAAAGTACTATGGACAGATGAAACTAAAATAGAGTTGTTTGGTCATAATTATCGAAATCATGTGTGGAGGAAGGACGGTGAAGCCTACTTACCAAAGAACACGTTGCCAACTGTAAAGTTTGGTGGTGGCAGTATCATGACCTGGGGCTGTTTTTCTGCAAAGGGATGTTGGCAGAATATCAATAATAGATGGCAAGATGAATGCCGAAAGCTACCAGAAAATCTTGCAAGACAATGCGTTCTGTTGAGAGACTTCGGCTACCTCCTTATTGGGTTTTCCAACTGGATAATGATCCTAAGCATACCGCTAGATCTACAAGGAAATGGTTAGCTGAAAGTAACGTTGATGTCTTGCAATGGCCAAGTCAGTCCCCAGACTTGAACCCAATCGAGAATTTATGACGATATTGGAAAATTCAAATTTGGAAAAGAGCACCAACAAATATCAAGAATTTGAAGACAATATGCCAAGAAGAATGGGACAAAATACCAATAAATGTGTGCAAATCATTAGTTGAGACATACAGGAATAGACTGGTAGCTGTTGAACTCAATGAAGGACATTCCACAAAATATTAAATTAAGTTAATATACTTTTTTGTTTTGTACGAATACTTTTTTCATCAGTCAAAATGAAAAAAATGCAATAATTTGTTAGAATAAGAATTAAGTTTATTACTATTTTTTTAAAATAAATAAATAATAAAATGTATCTTTACACATAAAAATGTATCAAAATTTGTTTTGATTAAGGCTTTTACATTTATAAAAATACAATTTCTCATGTGTACGAATATTTATTTCCCCCCACTGTATATATTCTACATCAGGACTTCAAGAGAGACGTATCCCGCACATTTCAACGTAACATTTTGTGATCATAAAGACCAAAAACTATTTTCTGGGCATTGCATTATTGGTGGAATAGATTTATTTTCCGAGTTGTCTGAGGATGTACACGATATACCAAAATTCTTGTCTCCCCTACATAATTTTATTTTTTATTTTTTTTATTTCAGATGGTTGACACGAGCTCCTATAGTTTTCGGATCACCCTGTAGATGACCATATAAATGTAGATGACTATATAAAATTGCGATAGAGTTCGTAAACGGATATTTAAACCTACTTTATACTATTTAATTAATTCTTGAAGTTCGCGAGAATATTTCAGAAGAATTGATTTAAACTTCAAAATATATAAGTAAAACATTTCTCGCTTGATTTGGTTTTTCAGATCACCTTTGAAACATTAGATCCAATTAAAAATGCTATTTTTTCACATGAATCTGTGAAAGACAAACTATTTCCCTTAGCAGATTTCTTCTAAATTTTTAAGCTTCTTGCCGATTGATATTTTTAAATGACATTTACATGTAAATGCTATAAGCATTTTATAGATCTTGATATAGAAATTTAAATATAAGTGACTAACTGTAAGGGAAAAAAACCTAGATTTTTGGTTATTTTCATAAATTTCGTCTGCAAATATTTTATTGCATTAGACATTTTCAGTCCGAGTGTTGGGTTATTTAAATTATTTATCTGACCTAATGTCCTCCTTTTATTTATTAATATCACAACGTTTCAACCATTGAATCTTCCAGCCTTTTTCAGAAAATATATTGATCTAGAGCAGAGATACACAACCGGGGTCGATATGGACCCAAGGGGTTCATGTAACATTACTGGGGGTTCACACAGAAAACAGACGATTGGGGATTCGCCGTAATATTTTAGCAATTCCAAAGAGTAATTTCACTTCGGAGCGGTTCTCACAAATGAGATCTGGAATTTCTACAGTAATCTACGCCATATTAAAATACTAAAATTAAAAAAAAAAAAAACAACTCTAAAACGGGCAGAAAACATGATCAAGTAATATAAGTTAGCGTCCCTTTTTCTTTAGCGGGTGTTTTTATTTTAAAAGTTGAATAAAACCAAAGGGTATATAAAAGAAGAAATAATATATATCTTGAAGATTTGGAGCGGGTAGAATGGAGATCAACGTGTTTTAGCGGACTCAGCAATTTCCAATCTGCTTGTCTGAATCATCTCCAAGAAGCGAGAGCAAGATCTAAAAGGTTAGCCAATCTAACAGTGATCTCATCTCACAATCCTCACACTTGCTCCATATGTGGCCTCCTTTGTAAATCACTAGCGGGTCTTAAATGGCACTTAATATTATCGCACACACTTTCATAACTGAATCAATAAGCTGTCAGATCCTCATACGTCGAAACCGACGGGAGAGTCCATTATTATATATAAAAAAATATTAATATAAATTAATCAATATAAAATATTTTAAAAAATCAAATAATAATGAAATTAATTTAATATTTAAATTGTATAATGATGATATATAAAGAAAGCAAATGAATTTTCTATTTTTGTCCTAAACTTATCTATTAGTAAGAAATAAAATAAGCTTTTTTTTTTTTTTTTTTCATCGAATGGTTATTGGGGTCCACCAAAAAGAATTGAGTAAAAGTGGACCATGAGTAAAAAATATTTGAGAACCATTGATGTAGAGACTGATATTAAACAAGCAGGAAATGATGTAAAGACAATTTCCAATTTCTTTTTATAATACTCATTGTTGGGTAATAACCAGCATACTATTCTTGCACGCCATTGATAATTTCATAGCGGTCTCTTTTTTAAGCAAGCTGCCATATTATTGATGGATTCGTTTTTTACGGCTTATTATCCTTTTGCTGGTTATTTAATATCAGCCAATATTTTTTGATTGTAAGAATGTTTTGGTGATAAGGATTTATTACAAGTTCTACTTAACCCATAGCTGGGGGAAGAAGAGGTAGATTCATCCATTTCATAAGAGTATTTAGGCATAAGTAAATGAACCCGAATGGAATTGGAACTTGGCTCTCCAATTAACAAATCCGAGTCATTATCCACTACACCACCCGCTAATTATTGCTTCAACGAGACAACTATATAGCCTACATCAGACAGTATAGATTTCATTTTAGTTTGGCGCATATATATATATATATATATATATATATATATATATATAATGCTCTGGACTGAGTGGCTTGGGGATGGTAGTCGTAGTTCGTGGAGGCACAGTCCTATAGTTAAAGAGAAACTCGGATGAGTTCCACCACGGAATATGTGATCGAGCGGCGTTATATCGAGTAATTCGTTACCCCTTCGTCACCGAGGCTCGTTGCTACAGTTGGTATGGCGTTTGCCTTCTATCGTAACTGTTCGTGTTTCAATTCTCGGCAGTAGATGCGCACTGCTGATGAGTCCCAAATATAGGACGAAACGGCCGTCCAGTGCTTTCTCTAGACTCGGTGAATTATATATATATATATATATATATATATGACTTGGAGGGAGAGTAAAAGGTCTAAAGTAGCTTAAAGCTTGGTTATGGAGAGCTATGATCACCGGCATCCTGAAGAAAAAAGATGTTGACTCAAGGCTTTTTTTTATCATCTAGAACAAGATTCGATTTTTCGTATGATATAATCACAACTTTGTAAAGGGTGTTTCGTTAAGACGGATCGAAATCAGCAGTAAATAAATCAGTGTTATTGGTGAAAATGTATTTCTCTATTGAATCATGTTATTTAAGTCATGGCAATTGTGTGAAAAATAACATCGCCCAAATGTCTGCCAAATCTGAAAGAAAAAATCATTAGATGCATAAACTTAATTCCCATTTAAAATCGGTCCAAGTTATTGGAACACCCTTCATAAAGTAAAACTCAGCAGACAGCGCATGAGGCATCAGAAATAAAGTAGGTAGGGGTTGTAATTCTCATGTTTATACCTTGACAAAAGATATCGTCTGCTGAAGAGCAGCTCGATGCTTGATGACGACGACGTATGACAAGAAAAAGATTCCGCGCAAATAATTTCATACTCTACGCGTAGGTTTTAGCATTTCTTTACATGAGATGGCAAGCAATCGGATCCTTTACACATTTCTTGACGGTAGTAAATATTTCTTCAAAGAAAATCGTGTCGCTGCTTTGTTTTTTTAGAACAATAGCTGAACAATTATCTCTAAAAAATCAATTTTAGTTACATATTAGATGTCCTTGATGCACAGACACACACACACATATATATATATATATATATATATATATATATGTGTGTGTGTGTGTGTGTTACAAAGCTGTGAAGTGTTCCTTTGTTCTACAACACATTTGATGCGTTTCCGATTGTTTGGTAGGGCCTCTTGTAATCGATATTTTAAACAGTATTATAAGAAAATGTACGATTTATCTCCCTTTCTTTTGTCTACGTCGATGTGTGATTTCAAAGCTTCGAAAATATTCGTGGATTCTATCAATTCTGTTTCGTTACGGGTATAAAAACAGTCGACAAAAGATGAGAAACAATGAAAGTCATCAGCAGAAAGAAAGTAAAAAACAATTGTGATGCAATTAATTGATATTGGTTGAGTGGAAATGGAGTGTGTTGGTCGGAATAGAAACAACTTTCTTGAATACATTACATGATTTACCCGCCCATCTTGCTGATCATGATACTACGATGAATCACCTTTTTTTTTTAATAAAATAGTTTAATTATACAACAACAAATTAAACTCATAGTGGATGCTTCGAAATTTTCGAATATTGAAGCATACATCAAATGTTTATTTTAGAAGAATGTTAAAAATTAGATAAATTATTCGCAGAACCTGATTCAGACATCGATTAAAAATTTTTCATCAAGCTATAACAACTGTAAATTAATGAGCCCTAACTGCCAATCAAGTATTGCGCTTAATTTCATAAAGTTTAGGTATCATAAAGGAAAGTTCATCAGAACAATTACCATGAAAATATTTATAGAAAGGGCACAAAAAATCTACGTTACGGCGGTGGGAAAGTGATTGAAGCCGTGATGCCAGGTCAGAACAAATAACATTGCAGATTCTTCTTTGGATTTTATCAAGAATATCTAAATATATGGCAGCAGAACCAGACCATATTTGGCAGCAATATTCGAAGCAAGGAGGAATGGTAGATTTAAATATATACGATAGACAAATTTTCTCTCCAAAATCTAACTTGACAGAGTGAACCAACTTTCTTACCGACAGACTTAAAAATTGATTCAATATACACTTGTCACTTCATATTCACTGAAAACATTAGCCCAAGAAGTTGCAATGAGTCACTCTCCTTGAGGTTAGCATCAGTCATGCTGGCGGAAGGGAAAAGGTTTCTCTCAGAGAATTAAATAATGTGGATTAAAAACTGTCTGCATAGTTTTGATACAGGCGGGGGGAATTATGTGAGAACTTTGAAAGCGAATTGAAATAGTGCATGCCATCGTGCAGAAAATTTATATTTACAATAAAATAATACAACAGAAATTTATGGGCGATGCAGCAAAATTGTCCAAATCTCTTAATAAAGCTGTCCAATCGTCAAATTAAGCTTTGAACCGTTGTATCGTAGAAATGATTAAATATATCTTACTGGAATTCTCCGAGATTTTAGAACACTATTGGACTCTACTTTGAACAATAACAATATATTTAGCTCTAAGTTGAAATGATGACCCCCCCCCCCTTTCTGTTGTGACCTCCAGTTTTCCTCTCTAATGTTGTTCCTTTTTTTAAACTTATTCACCATTCACTTGGTGGTTCTTGAATGGATTTTGAAGATGGAAGCCAGAGTATGAATGTTGGTACCATTACTGAAGGCCTGAAGGAGCTTTTTCCTTTCACCATTGCTCAGTTGGGAAGACAGTGGGGCTGACAAAACAATTTTATCCCGTTCTCTTTCTAGCTTAATAACTCAAACGGTTTTTCAGTGATTCTTGCAACAAATGGCATCAAGATGGCTAAACGTCTTATAGGAAAGAAATCAATAAGTTTAGTGTTTTTTTTTTTTTTTTTTTTTTTTACATAAACATTTTGTGGGAAGGACAGTTATTTCATTCTGTTACACTCGTTATGAAATGCGTAGAGAATCTAATACTGAAAGCCAACAGAAGCAGATGGAAACAGCGAAAAAATTAACGAACAAATGATACAAGAAATAAAGTGAGATACTAAACAGTTAATTAGAACACAGAATGCAAAGTGGATAGCCTTATTCGCCAACGTCCTGAAAGGATTTTCTACATAAAAGAAAGCGTTAAAAAATCTTTTGAATTTACAGTAAGTACTTACACTACTTACATTGTTCTGACTGTTGTCATCTCGCATTCACAAGGTTTCCACCGTCATGCTCTACGGACTTTAGGTAATATTTGCTTGTATTTCGAACCGAACCAAGAATATTCAATCTGTATATTGACTCTTCTAATGATTGGTTCGATGACTTGTCTAAAAAATGTTTTTTCTTTGAATGAAACTGTCTTCTATGGCTTTTATTCCCACTTGAGTTCAGTTAATTCATTTTTTCGTCTTATACAGGACAACATCGAAACTAGTCTAACCAATATGAAATACATTAGATATGTCAATATGGCTATTTGAAGCAACGGGTAAAGATGGATATGTCCTAAAATTGCGTGATGGTGCCGATTACAAGAAAGAAGTAGTTGTCCCATGGAGACTTGCTCACGAGTACGTTAGAAGTTCTAAAGCATAAATTCAAACAGATCTTTCATAATCAAACCAACCTTTACAGTAAGTATATGAATATAGATGATTGTGACCCAGATACTTTGGGAATTTGATTATACATATTACCCTTACAACTTCCATTGTTGACTTCAATGTAGTCAACTTATGCATGTTTACAGTACCGCACAAAATGTACTGCTCACAAAGTATAGTGTTAAATAACCGTACTATATTTAGTCCATACGCGTTGTTCAAATTACCGTCATTTTTTTAACACCTGGTATCAAACTTATCGGTGCAGAAAATAAAATTGTCAGGCAGAGTTCATATTCTAGTCGAGGTAGTTGCGATAACATTGTAATGTGATTAAAACATGAATGAATATCCCTTTCCCACCATCAGTAGGGTATACTGGGCTCTAGCCTTGATAGACCAAACAAAAGGACAATTCTGAATTCAAAACTGTGGAAAAGGAAAGAAAGAACTATTCCACCAATTTTCTCGGGAAAACTAATGGCAATTTGCATATATTAAAGAAAAGAGAGAAATGACCACTTCTGCCCTGAAGTGCGGATAAGAAAAAAGTGAATCTGATTCACTAAAAAGTATTAAACATTCAATATACAGGGACCTTGAAAGATCTTTACTGAAAAAATAACGGTGAAGCGAGGTAACTTGTGTAACATAGCTTTCAGAATGAATTTTAAATAACTTAATGGTGTCATGGACGATATTTACACATAGACAAATCATTTATTCATAGAATTTTCAGTTTATTGCACAGTATTTCTCTGGAGGAATTCTATTTTGAAAAGAGCTATGTTTGCGTGGCATATTGCAAAACTTATAAAGAGTTCATTTTCATTCTGTGATTATCACAACGCAAAATGCCAGGTGGGAAATTCAGGTAAGAGGTGTTTAGGTACAAATTTTCTCCGGGATCTTAGCTCGCTATGATGGTAACCGTAACTTGAAAATAAATTTTAATTTTTTTTTTTTTTTTTTTTTTTTACTATTGTTCACTCAAAACAAGGTTCAAGAACCACTCAAGGCAGATGGTTACTGAATGAGGTGTGTGGTATGGGCGTAAGGGGTAGAAGTAAGAAACATGGATATGGAGGATAGGTTACGATTGATTCCGGATTTGAAAAGATGAGGATTATAGCGTACGGGGAAGTATTCACACGGGAGCCCGTTCCACAAATTGGCGCTTCTTGGGAAGAAGTTTTTTTTTTTAATTTAGCGTTTCATATGAATGTGGCACTAACGTAAGGATCAAAATAGCAGTAGTTGTTAAGATAAAGTTGCTACGTCTTAAAATTTGACGGGACGAAGCCGAAACAAAAATCGCTTGGTAGATTTCTTTGAATTTTATTGTTTTGTCTCTTATATCTGTGTATATTTCAGAGATGAAATATTATGATTACTTACATGGGGGTCTAGTCACAGGATAAAACCAACGTCTTTATCCACTGAGTCATAAAGACCCAAAAGATTTTTGAGCTCAGTACCTGGTCACAGTAGCGGTGAACCAAATCTTGGACTGTCGAGTTAAAGGGAACTAACTGAGACATCCGGAAGAGGCATGGCACGTGGAACTAGAACAATCTACCCCGGTGGATGAAATAAAGGGTTCGGTTCGAAATTCCAATCACCTGAAGAAGTCTGGAGCGTACAACGGCTGAAATGTTCAGTTTTCTTCAATTTTTCCCCGCCTCACCACCACTTCAAATTCCTAGAGTTCTTTAATCTGTGATCAGAGAGGTTGGGACACTGTCACGCACTGTATGCCTGTTACTTTGCATGTGCATATGTAATCTATATGCATATGTCTATATTGCGCGGGAGAGATTTACATGTCCTTGTGCCATATATATATATATGACAATATTTACATTATTCGGACTATTGTCCGCATCTGTCATCTTAAACAGGCATTGAACTCACACTCTTTGGGTCCTGGAACAGTGGATAAAGGTATTAGTTAGATCCAGTGACAGGAGCCAAAGAGTGAGAGTTCAATACCTGTTTAAGGCAGTGGAGATCTTTCAAAGGGGAATTAACACGAGATAACTGACATTCATTAGACATTGCACATGGAACTAGAAATGTCTATCCCAGTGAGCGAAATAAAGGGTTCAGTTCGATATTCCATCCACCTGAAGAAGTCCGGAGCTTACAACGGCCGAAACGTTGTGATAAACATGGCAACAAAGACGAGGACAATAGTCCGAATAGTTTAAATAGTGTACATAATACCTCATCTCAGAAATCTAGACAGATACATACATACGGATCTAAATGCCCGCATCCACGAGAGCTACTTTAGGGGACCGCTCTGAATTCGCTTGTATTACGGAGAAACTGGCCTTAATTTTAGAAATGACACCTTAATTTGTTGAAATCTAAGCAAAGCATCTGTCGAGATGCAAGCGGGGGTACCTAACTGATTGCTCTTCCAACAACTACGGAGAAAGGGACGGGAGGCAACAACAATATAACAAGGCCTCGGTGACCACAGCAACTTCAAGACTATAATGCCCATGGGACCGATCGTCAATGATGGAATGCCACTAGTTTGATTTTTCATGCATTGAATATGACCAGCCATTTTTCCCCAACTGAACTGTTTAAGAGAGATCAGAAAAGAGATCAGCTGCCAATCTCTGGTCATCTAGAGATCTGTATAGATATTCACAAATGATCGGACTATGGTCTTAGGCAGATAAAGTATAGAAATTCTCACTTGTTGGCCATTAAAGCTTGTAGGGGTTTCCTTACTTTGCTCAATTCAGCAGCAGCGGAAATAATCAGCAGGGTACAACCGGAAATCCCAGAACACTAACCAAGCCCTATTCAGCCTCTTTTTCCACCTTCCTCTTCAGCGGCCTCTACTTCATGGCTAACTGGCTCTTTACATTTTCCATCTCAGTGGCCTCTACACTCAAGGCCCACTCTTTTTCCTTTCCAACGGTCTCTACCTTCAAGCCCTACCATCGCTACAGAAAACGAGGCCCGTCTTGATAGCTGTTAGGTCAGAGGAGAGATCAGCTACCACGCTCTGGTCATCAACAGTTTTGGAAATTATACTATTGTACCGTTGTACCATCAAAGCCTAGGTATTCACAAATGATCGGAGAATGGTCTTAAGCAGATAGTTTATGTAAAGTAGAAATAGGGTTGGTTCAAGAAGTGACCCCTGTGGGTACGCTTGCGTTAATTGATAGGGCTTCGGAGGAGTAGCCATTAAAAACTACTCTCGGGCACCTTATTAGGATACCTATTGTCCCAACGGTGGGTATAAATGGGCTATAAGTTACAACTAATAATTTTTCTTTAGAAAGCTATAATTAAGAAATGATTTTTATAATTAAGTTTTATCCATATTCTAATTTCGACTATCATTGAAATCGTTTACATTTCTCTCCTCCTGATGAATCCTAATAAATGTGTGTTGCAGACGATTAGCTACCGCATGTCTTACTGTATCCAATCGATATTTGTTTTCGATTTTACCAGCAAAATTCTGTCACCCTTTGTCGACCTAAGCGCTTCTCTATCATCAATTCTAGGCTAATCGAAAGAATCTAACTTCAGCCAGGAAAATTAGACTCAAAGGCCACAAGAGAAAATGTAAAATGCACTTTACCGTGAGTTTTTATTTTTCTGAACTCGGGTTTAAGTTGAGTGACCCTGTTAATATCTGACAGCGTCTGTCTTGCTACAAAAGCAGTCACTAGCAGGAGGGAAGAAGGCAATCTTTTACAAAGAGTCCTACTTTCTGTTCTCTCGGAAAACAGTGCATCCTAATGGACGCCTCCATTGATCCCCCTCAATCAACCTGAAGTCCGTAAGAGTGTTTTCTTCTTTTTCTTTTTACTTATCGATTTTCCTGCATCGAGGTTTCAGAAGAATCAAAATCTAGTGTGCATCAGTGCGTGTGTACAGGTTTGCTTATACGATGTCGGATCAATAAGTTTGTAGTTTGAAAGGCACTTAACTGAATTTCGAATATAACTCAACGAAATGCTCAAGAGCCACTCAAGGTAGACAATTATGGAATTATGGTTTGAATGAATAGCTTTATCTACCGCAAGGAAAGTTGCTTTATTTGTAGTGCCCGCTGTTCGTCTCTAGGTCCTCGAAAAAATCTAGAGACGGATATGCAATGTCATTGGTCCTGATCTGGCATTTCGTCTACAGTCACTTTTTCACAGACGTGCTGTCGCTTCCCTCTGTCTTTTCTACAAATATGACAATAGATTTGACGAGCTATTTTCGCTAGTTCCCAGACTGCATGAATTTAAACGTACTACTTGGTTGGCATGACGGTCCCACTCATTCACTGTGGAAGCGGTTAAATGTGGCCGTCTCTTCTACTCCAATAACTTCATGTCTCGCACTTCCCGTCTGTGGAACTCCCTTCCTCTTACTTGCTACCTTGATAGTTATAATCTTCACTTATTCAAATGCAATGTCAATCGACAGCTTCAGATGCCTTCATCTAATTCCCCATCCTTCTCTATATCCTTTAGTCAAACACCCCTCTTTACTCTTACTCGCTGTAACCCTTGGCGTGCTAGTGGCACTCCCACCTTGCTTGGGGTGAAATGCGTTAAAAAAAAAAAAAAAAAAAAAAAATTAAAGCCACAAATATATTTAGGATAAGTTCATATGAATAGAATATGTATTTTTTGTAAGAAATCAGTTTGTAAATCAGGTTTCACTGAGGTATTTTTGTAAAGAGGGTTTTAGTCGAGAGTCAAATGTATTGCAGGTAATTCTTTTTCCTAAATTGTATTGCTGGTATTTTTTACTATAAAAATGTATTTTTATACTTTCATAGTATTTTGACCCCAGTTTTGTGGTTAACTTTTTGCCCATAGCTACCACACCGGCTCAAGGTGGACCTAGGAACAGCAAGAGTTGGTTCCAGGCTCCCTCAAAACCTCCCCGATCAGATGCATTGCTTCTGGATGTACAGGGTGCTCCAAAAGGCTTGTCACCCCCTAATATAATTTTCTTTTTCAGATGGCTGACACGAGCTCCGAGGAAAGGAGGTGGTGAGGACTAGACTTTCGTACCATCCTGTATTTTATCGTCATACCCAGGGCGTACTGAATTAAGTCTGTCATATAAAAATATAAGAGGAGGACGTAATAAGCGAAGGTTGTTAATGTGGAGAATAATAAACAATTGATCATTGACTTGTGTTCTAGAAAGCATACACGCAGGAATCTCTTCCAAAATGTAAAGGTTCTTGCGAAGTGGGAGGCTGTTTGAATGAAACTTGTTACTTAAAATTGAATTGCGAAACGAGTATGGGATATTCGATCCCGTGGACACTTTGATCTTAGCTGTAAAGGTCTAAAGTGATGGAAATAAAGTATGGGGGTCGTTTAAATGTGTGCCAGCGATAAAGTGACGATAGCTATTGAACCTCTTACAGTTGAAAAAAAAGTCTTCTGCCACAAGACAGCGTAACCAATTTTGAAGGTAGATCATATTGACATGTTATTCTTATCTAAAATAAAGCTACCTAGATATATACAACAGGGGAGGATTATTTGTTTGTGTACATATGTACAAACGACTACATCCGGTAGCAAGACCTTTGATTGAGAAATTAGAAATTTTGTGGATCGTGGAACCACCTCTGAATTGCTGTTATTCCCAGGCCCACTCTAACCCAGAGTGTTAGCACCGGTTAGGGTCCCAGCTATGGGTAAATAGGGGACCCCGGCCAAAAACAAAACACTAGAAAAGTATAAAAATGCAATTTTACATCAAAAAAACAAACGATACATATTTATATTGTAGAATTACCAACAATACATTTTTATAGTAAAATGACCAGCAATATATTTGCTGTTGTTCATGGTATACAACTATGATCGGGATGTATTAGGTTGAAAATCTTTCTTTCTCACATATACATACATACACACACACACACACACACACACACACACACACACACACACACATACATGTGTGTGTGTGTGTGTGTGTGAGACAAAGTTGTAAAAAGTTTTCGTGTGACACGTTTCGTTTTTTAGGACCAGACAATCTGTTTACGTTGGTGTGACTAGACATGCGCACAAGCAAGAGATGTTGGGTATTCTAAATTTCAAATTATTTGGCATTTTTCTTTTAATGTGTTCTGGGTATATAATTTTGCCTATTTCAGTTATTTTTTATTTTACCTCATTTTCTTTTAATTTAAATTTTTTTGTGGGGGGTTGAAACTATAGTGTTGTGTTTTCGGCATTGGATGGAACAATAAAACTTGATGGGCCGCTGAGCAAAATCAGCAACCAAATATAAAAACTCATGATATAATACCCTACAATTTCTTAATGACATCAAACTGTATATCAAAACAACTTTTAAAAATATCCAATATAAAACAGCTTTATCACCGTTCTAGTAATTATGTCCACACAACCATGCATATGCACAAAAGCTGAGTACTATCTATGTATTCAACTGCAAAAGTAAAATATTTTTATTACTTTAAAGCTTCCAAGAAGAGTTGATGTGCCGTTAATCAAGCGAAACAATCTCGCTCATTCTTACCGTTCCAAGACATCTATGTCAGTATTTTGATAGTGACCTTGTTCATATCCAAGCCAAAGTTAAATTTAACTATTTCAGATAACTTTAAACATGCTGGTCTCAATAAGTTAGCTGTTTGATACAGAACAGTTTCAGAACATTAGCGTAAGTCTTAATTTCTCCGGTTATAAATATAAAAAATACTAAATATTTTGTTATATATTCGTTGTCTTTCCTATCTTTAGCTAGATATTAAAATAAATAAATAAAAACCTTCACTGCGGTATTCTGAAAAACGTCATCAAATGAATAGGAATAGATAGGTTTGCTAATCGGCCGGTTCATACACCTTCCCTTTTTTTGAACAGGAGAAGCGGTTTATCCTTTGTTTCCTGTTTGAGGTTAGGTTTTAGGTTTCTTCCTAAAGTCTAACTATACTTCAAATGTCTCCGCCTAAATTAACATTTTCTATTCAGGAGAGGTTTATCTCTGCTTTCCTGTTCATGGCTGGATTACCGGCTCCTTCTGAAGTTTTTTCATTCTATTTCATTCCCAGTAGCTCCTTGAGTCTTAGTGGCATTCTCACTTTGGAGTAAATTGAAGAAAATAAATAAATAAATAAAAACATACCGAAAATTTGTAAATAATTACGTTAATAATTCTTATAAGGTTTGAGGATTTATTCAAGCTTTACTTCCGGGTTGCTAGAAAGGTGATACTCGGGACAACTATGTCAGCTCTCCCCCCCCCTTACTAACTCCACACCAATGTGGTGGCTAGCAAATACGAAATGAAAGCTTCGAAACCGCAACACGAACACGTCTCTCCTCCTCAAACTGAACGAGCACTCACCACGATCCAAAGTATTATTGTTAGTATAACTTTGTTTAAAGTGAATACCGCTTAGAAGACCAAACTTCAAAAGGACTCAGCCAAAAACAAATGAGATCGAAATAAATCTACCTTCTCTCATTCTATGTGGGTGTCCATAGTACCAGATAAATAGAAAATATCGATTCTTATACTCAGGAATATTTTAGCCGTCATACGTCATCAATCTTCATTTTCTTTGAGATATCGTCACGTGTACCTACAGTCGGTATTCTAGCCGGGGTAAACGCAAAGATTTTAAATACGCCTTGTCACTGAGTATCATCTTTTAATCAGTTGATTAAGAAACGATATATTCATATGATTTATAAAATTCTTGATATAAACATGTAAATTTATGAGTGAATATTTCTCCGGGGTATAAGCGTGTCTACAGATTAATATTAGTCAGATTTATACTCTAATCTGAAAGCAAACATTGGGTTTATACTAGAGACTATAGGTAAATATCTGGTTCTACTTCAGTCTCTAAGTGAACATTGGTCAAACTATTTGCATTGTTCGAATTATCATCCTCATCTTTGTTGCCATATTTATCACGTTTCGGCCACTGTACTCTCCGGTCTTCAGGTGGTTGGAATGTCGAACCGAACTCTTTTAGTTTACTCGGGTAGACTGTTCCACGTGCTGTGTCTAATGGCTGTCATTTATCAGTTATCTCCTGTTAATTCCCCTCTCCAATTTATCCACCGCCTTAACCAGGTATTGAACTCACACTCTTTGGGTCCTAACTAACGGCTTTATCCACTGTGCCATGTGTCCTCAAGGACACATGGCACAGTTGACAAACCTTAATCACGTTTATAAATTAGTTTATACGTAAACTGTGGTTGCGTATATCACCAGGAACTCCTGTGGTATGGAAGGCAATTTCTATTCGCCTTTCAATTTCTTCAATATTCGTGGATTGGTATCGTAAACTTGCTCCTTTAATGAACCCCAAAGAAAAAGCCACAGGGTGTTAAGTCAAGACCCCCGACTGTCCAATCATACATAAAATAGGGAGTTACTTTTTAATCACCCTGTATACTTTAGTTTACAAGAAAACTCTAGTTGGGTTTATACTGAAGTCTAAAAAAATTGGCATTCGCAGATGTCCGCGTCCGCGAGCCACCGTCCTTGGCATTCGCAGATGTCCGCGTCCGCGAGCCACCGTCCTGGCATTCGCAGATGTCCGCGTCCGCGAGCCACCGTCCTTGGCATTCGCAGATGTCCGCGTCCGCGAGCCACCGTCCTTGGCATTCGCAGATGTCCGCGTCCGCGAGCCACCGTCCTTGGCATTCGCAGATGTCCGCGTCCGCGAGCCACCGTCCTTGGCATTCGCAGATGTCCGCGTCCGCGAGCCACCGTCCTTGGCATTCGCAGATGTCCGCAGGTAAATGATCATTGCCTGTCCTTGGAACTGGAGGCATCAGCCTGGTTGGTTCCCTGAATTGAATCCAGTCAATGTATTCTATTTAGTTACTTGTGTTTTGTATATGTCCATATTTTATAGACTGGTGATATCGCACGTTTTTCCTACTTGCAATTTTGAAATGTTTGTAGGCGAAATTTAGTTAATTTCCCACAGGGAAAGAATAAGGCATATGGTGAGCTATACTTTAATGCAAAGAAATAAATTGTACATGTGTCATAAAATACCTTGAATTTCTCGGTACCATTCAGTGTTGGTAGTTGCTGACTAGGAGTCAGCATTTTAGGGCGTGTCCTGCCCAATTATAAGAACATTAACAAAACATTACATTCCGTACAAAGGCAAAAACGCAGCCGATAATCTGTCATGTCTGGGGAAAAATGCTCAGGAACGTATCGACATATTTCGTTCTTTTGCAGAACGAAGTCATGTGTCCATACTAACATAAAAATGCGAAACTGAGGTAGATTCCAGAAGTTTTGCAACTTTTTAGGAGTGGCAGTTATAACTGTTCTGTAATTCTTGTATATGTCATTATTATACATCTAATAAGCTGACATAGCAACTTTTGTTATTCCAGATTGAAGATCTTTGGAAACACCTTAATAACACTATTTGACCCAGCGGAATAGTTGGCAGAAAAAAGTCAGGAATACAGACATTAAGAAAACTACCGACGCACTATGGTTTTGTGTTGAAAGAGATGGACATCAAAACTGTCCCTCATCCTACCTACACTCTAGACATTGCCCATTGGGATTTATGTTTATTCCCTAAGCTGAAAGAGAACCTCGAGGGCAGTTATGAAAATAATGAAAAAACGAAAGACGCCGTGACAAGGATCCTGGATACCTTCAGAAAGTGGATGAAGCACTACAAGTGTATTGAAGTCAGAGGAACCTAGTTTGAAGGAAGTTAGAGAGGTTTGATTACTTTGAAATTAAGAGATCTCTCCTGATGTATGAAAATTTCTTGAATGCACCTCATATATTCGTGCCTACTCCTCCATTTTGATGTTGCGTTATAAGATGAAAATCTTTAACTACCTTTTTTTTTCTTTACACACACATTATATATATATATATATATATATATATATATATATATATATATATATATATATACGACTCTCCCGTCGAACTTCGACGTATGAGGGTCAAGCAGATCTGTTTCAGGAAACCGACAGCCCGACAACGAAACATGAAATTTGATTATAGTGGTGAAGGTTTCGTGCAGGACCATCCACACATTTTGAAGGGACGAATACAGAGACCTGGTGCACCAAATGACCCTCCGCAGGTTTTGAATTCAGAGTTGTCCTTCTAGACCAGTTGCCATCCAAGGCTATAGAACCCTGTCTCTCCTATTTTACCCATAGCTGGAGGGAAAAGAAGTGGATTCATACCTTTCCCAAGGGTATTAGCACGTAAGTGAATGTAATGGATTCGACTGGAATTCGAACTCGGCTCTGCGATTCCTCAATCCAAGCTATCCATCATTCCACCGTGCCTCCTATATATATATATATATATATATATATATATATATATATATATATATATATGTGTGTGTGTGACAAAGTGGAGAAAAAGTTTTCGTACGACACGTTTCGTTTTTTAGGACTTCATCGGACTGAATTTGTTTAAGTTGGTGAGACTAGACATGCGCACAAACAAGAGTTATTGGAAATCTAAATTTCAATTTGTTTGGCATTTTCCTTTGTGTTCTGGGTATATAATCTTGCCGATTTCAGTTAGGGTTTTTTTTTTTTTTATTTCATTTTACATCACTCGTTATTAAATATCTCACACCGTTATTATAGATCTGTCAAGAAAGATGAAATATTGTTAGAGCGTGGGCGAAAATTTACTGAGTGGATGATCTAGTGATCAAGGCACTCAACATTTTCGGGAATAATTTTTCTTTCCTCGAAAAATTGTTCTTGGCATGACGAAGCCGTAATAAAGGGGGGAAACATGTTAGATTGAGATTCGTTTCCTACTGTGTTCTTTATTTTATTATCTTGTCGGTTAGCTATATATATATATATATATATATATATATATATATATATATATACACACATTCAACCCATCACTTGATAAGACACCGGAGGTGTTGAAACAAAATGGCTATTTTTGTAGTGATGTTATACCATTATACACACACTATATATATATGTAGGTAGGTAATTAAAAGTTTGGTATATATGCTCATATGTACACATGTGCATCAATATATGTACACGCTTTTTCATCAGATTTTCCTTTATTTTATTAAACTCTTTGTCAAGAGATTTCAAATTTTTATCAATATTTTTGTTCATTTTATTTATTATATATCCCCTTCCCCTCTTTTTCCTTTTTGTCACAAATTTAAAATAATTATTGGACTGTCCATTTCATAATATGTGACGTCATTTGTTTACATTTGATACGCCATGAGCAGATATGAATGTACGTGAGAGATTCAGGGAAGATTGAAGTTTAAATACACTAAATTCGACCTTGCTAACCGAACGCTACTCTGTGACCCAATCGGTTAAAGGCAACGTCAGGCTATATGACGGTTCCGTATAGGATACAGGTTCGATTCCTGTCGGAGGACGAAAATTTTCTATGAAAATTTCTCGAACATTCAGGCCGGTAAATGTTGTGTCATACTGTTTATTATAAAAACAGAGCATTTACTTAAATATTTGTATCTATAAAAGAATGTATAAACATAAAATGTCTTAAAATAATTGTCGGACTTTGTCCATTTCATTATATATATATATATATATATATATATATATATATATATATAAATTTCCGTAGTATAAAAATTTGAAATTTCATTAAATGATTTTGTTCAAAGGTAACTATGTCTACGTCACGAAATCTGGACTTTGTATTTGGCTGCAATATGACTTGTCTAGAGTCTATTTATCAAGACATGAATTAATAATCCCCAGTCCACACTGACCTTATTTTTCGTTTTTCTATTTTAGCTTAGATCTGACTTTCAATTGGTTAATCCAAACATGCCCATAAGTATAATTTTTTAAATGTGACAGTAGGCTTCCCCAACTTTTTAACTTTCAAAAGAGGTAACGATTTGTTTTCAGATATACCAAATAAATCATTTTATTATGTTATCTACCATCGCCTGAAGAGGAACAATTATAGTTCCGAAACATGAAAGTTTTGGTGTAGCGATATAAAATGTTTTTATTGTAATCTATTATAAAAATATATATATATATATATATATATATATATATAACGTATCTCAAGTCACTTTCCAGAAATTTTCATCTCAGTGGATTATTTTCTCTTTTAATCAAAATAGCATTCCCTATGTCAAAATTGTTGTCCGTTTTGTTACGTTGCTCAAACAATCCGTTTTGTGTGTTATTTAAAGTAGGTGTCATTATAATCATAAACAGGATTCCATACCTAGAAAAAAAATTCCTTGCTCAACGATCCAAATAGATGCGATAAAATAAATTAACAAAAACTAAATATTCAAACAAATATTCAACAAACCCGGAAATTGATCAAAACGAAAATAAATCAAAGTATAATCTCATCGAATATCACCCTAAAACAACAAGTCTCCCTAACTGGTATTCGTATTCACCCCATCATTTCTGGAATAGGCACCCGCCGCCTCAAATAGCTGGATCCGTAGCAAAAATATTAACCTCTCTCCTTGGAACAATAACTCCATTACATATAAAAGAAATTCAGGCCAACTTGTTGAAAGACTAAGGAGAATAAATATGACAAAGTCATGGCTAGTATACACACAGAATGACTTTGCACTAATATCCCGGTTGAAAAAAATGCTTAAATTTCTTAAAAAATAAATAAAATAAATAGCATCTAACAGAAGCAAAGAACTTCTCCATGCCAATAGCTAAAATAAAACTGCCGTCTCATCAACAATGTTATTTCACTTTCAATTTTTACAAACAAAAATTTTAACCCCCCACCAGTGGAGTATTGGCATGTATTTTCGAGTTTATTTCTTTCCCAAATATATATATATATATATATATATATATATATATATATATATATATATAAGTATTTATTTCCTTATCTTTGTCGCCATATTTATTACAACGTTTATGCCGTTGTACGCTCCGACCTTCTTCAGGTGGTTGGAATGTCGAACTGAACCCTTTATTTCGCTCACTGAGGTAGACTGTTTTAGTTCCACGTGCCATGTTTAATGGATGTCAGTTATCTCCTGTTAATTCCCTTCTCCAAATTCTCCACTGCCTTAACCGGGTATTGAACTCTCACTCTTTGGGTCCTGTCATATATAAAGTGGGGTTGGGAATAAATATTCGTACAGATAAAACTTTTTAATTTATTGTATTTCCAATGAATGAGTAAACGTACCTTTCATATAATTAACTGTACCCAGTTGCATAAATAAATATGTATACAAAACAAAAAAAATTGATTTAATAGAAATAAATCCCATTTATCCACTTTATTGGGTGAAAAAATATTCCTACAATGCAAATTTCAGATTTTAAAACTTAAATTGCTTTAATACTCCTGATTTTTCAAGAGGAATATTCTAGAATGTCCCAGTAATGGTGCCAATAGGCATTTTTAGCCTAAAACTACAAACCAAACATTCTGTAATTGATATTCGTGCAAGAAAGTCATCATGAAGGCAAGAGGTATGAAACTGCCAAATTCGCAAAAAGAACTGATTGTTAAGTTCTGGAAAGAAGGGAAAAGTTACAGAAAAATCTCAAACATGAATATTACATTTACTATCATTAGTTCATTAATTGCAAAGTCTTCGAAGAAATTAATGCGTCAAATTAAATCTTGCAGCATGATTTGCTTTCATCAAGAAAGTGTGTCACTAAACAGAAAATAAGCAATGAAATTCATTGGAACAATCTAAAGTCTCGCCCCCCCCTCGGAAAACTCCACTGCTATTGAAAATATATAGAGATGTCAGGTTGAAATTCATTCGGGAACATAAGGATAAGGAAAAATGGTAATGGAAATGAGTATTTTGGACAGACGAAACAAAAATAAAGTTGCTTGGACGGAATTCTAGAAATCATATATGAAGGAAATATGGCGATGACTTTAAAAAAAAAAAAAAAAAAAAAAACAATTCCAACAGTGAAATTTGGTGGTGGCAGCATCATGGTTTGGCGATGTTTTCTACAAAAGGTACTGACAACATATCAGTAATAGATGGTAGAATGAATGCTGCAGCATTTCAAAATATTTTGAAAGCAAATTTAATGATTTCGGTTGAAAATCTTGAACATCCTCCTGACTGGATCTTACAACAATGTAATAATCCCAAGCACAAGAAGAAATGGCTTTCTGAAAATAATGTAAATATCCTGAAATAGCTAAGTCAAAGCCAAGTTAAACCCAATCGAGAATCTGTAGCGTTAGTTGAAAATTCAAATCCAATTGTGAGCTCAAACAAGCATCACGGATCTGAAGACCATATGCTAAGTATGGAACAAAATACCAACTAAAATTTGAAAATCATTGAGAAATATAACAGGTTGGTTGCTGTAAAAGTGAATAATGGCTATTCTACAAAGTATTAAGGATTCTTTTTTGTATTGTACAAATAATTTTCAGCCATTAAAATGGATAAATGGGATTTATTTCTATTAAATCAATTTGTTTTCTATGCACCTTTAGTTATATCTTTTTTTTAATTAATTAGGGTACAGTGGGGCATTAGGCACCATGGGGCATTAAGCACTTCCTGTCAGAAACCTTCACAAAACAGTCTATAAACAGACCCAGACCACTTCCAGTCCCCTGCCGCTTACCCCCGCTCACTGTCCCCTGCTGCAGGCCTCTACTTCTGGACACCAGCCCCAGCCCTCTACCTCGAAGCCCAGTTTCCAGTGACAACGAAGAATGCAAGCGATGTGGCCAAAGTGGAGGCAACAACTGAATCCAGTGTGATATCTGTGATAGCTGGTACCACACTAGGTGTGAAAACATTACAGCCACACTGGAGGAACTGGAAGAAATGGAGTGGTTGTGCAGTTTTTGTACCCAGTAGGGTAGGGTGCTTAATGCCCCAGGTGCTTGGTGCTTAATGCCCCGGACATCAAAAATTAAGGTCAGATTTTTTTTCTCCAACAAACTCATCCAGAATATGCTTACTTTCAAATTTTCAGTTAAAAACACTGGATTAACTTAATTATGTTATTTTCTATATAGTGAGACAAAAAACAAGTCACTGGTTCTTATAAATCAGGCAAAAATCATATATAATTAACAGAACTATAAAAAGGGGGTGCCTAATGTCCCGCTGTACCCTATATGAAAAGTATGTATATACGTCAGTTGGAAATACAATAAATTAAAAGTTTGTATGTGTACGAATATGTTTCCACCTCACTGTATATAATCATCATTGAACAAAAGAAAATGTACATTACAGAATTCAAAACACACGTGAAATCTCAAAAGTATATGCAAAAAAAAAACACACGGAAAATATGATGGTCGATAAGATAAAAACAAATACACGCTTCCAATAACATAAAAATAATGCAACATGTGCTTAAGGGTGAAAATAGCAATAACCATCTTTCCAGCACAATACAAACATCGAACTCCTCGAGTCTAGAACTCATTACCAAATGCAGTCACGTATTCCAAAACTAATCTAATCCTTAGCCCGAAATAAATTTTTCGCGGCAAATATCAAAATATAGAGGCGAAGAAAGTTTACAAAATTAAGATAAAAATAATAAAAAATACATAACCAAAACAAACGCTTAGACAAGACTATAAACAATGTAATTTTTTTAGCCCTAAGAAAGTCTTTCCATACGCCTTCAAGTCTGTCTCATATATATATATATATATATATATATATATATATATATATGGGGGGTCTGAGAATATAAATCACTCCCAAAGTAATGCTTGTGCTTCTGCCACCGTCTAACTGTGCTCACATCCACTGTTTGCTCTATAAAAATTCAGGAACTCTCGATTACCAGCAACATGTGCAATGTTTTAACAGTAATGAATTCAATGATGTCTACTTCGCACAATTACATTATCACTTTTGTAGGCTAATGCTAAGATTATTAATGATACTTGGGTAATTGATATACAAGAATAAAGCAAAAAAAATATTTTCCGAATATATATATATATATATATATATATATATATATATATATATATATATATATATATATATACACCCTTCACGCAGAAGAACTTTCACTGCCAGTTCAAGGGAGACATTTGTCACTAAAAGACAAAAAAAGAGAATGTCTAACATTGAAAAATGTAATTAATTTCTTTTAATAATATGTGAAAGTATGCACACTCTGCCTGATGAGACCGGAAACTCGTGTAGCAAAATTATGGAAAATAAAGCATATTTTTTTTTAAATCCACATTACAACCAAAGATATTTGCGGTTTCTCTTTTTTATATATATACACTTCTCTCGTTAGAACATCTATAACCCCTTCCCATATATATATATATATATATATATATATATATATATATATATATATATGGCGACCAAAATAAGTGCTTATACAAAATCGCCGGTCATGTGAGTAAGGCAGACGCTATAAGACATTCCATCCAATAGTTACCAATTTCTGATGGGTCTCCAGAGAGACATGAAAATCTCGCATTTTTTTTTTTATTCATAGCACGCTTTCTACTGGCCAATTCCAGTTGATTCATCAAATTCCTGCCTTTAATCATTGCAGAAAGGTATTTTGTCGGAATTCCCTTTCCGATTTTGCGGAAAGATGTGCGAACTTTAGTACCAATCCAATAATTAGACTAGCTTCATGGTCATGATCGCTCTCTACTGATTGTATAAATCAATGATCGAAATCCGACTGATTTGGTATCAGGTCGAGATTCTTTCCCTAATCTATCGGCTCTCGGTATGGAGGAAGGTGAAGTTTTACGTATTTATTTTACACGCCAGTGACTCAGTGCTCGATTCATGGAAGAGCTTTGCATTATCAGCAGTAGCAGTCACTGTTAAATTCACGCTTTTTCTCTAAAGTGCTCGACCGAAATTTATGTGCATGTGTATTTTAGACATTTAATGGGTTTATTAGTTTTCTAGATTTTTCTTTCGGAGGTTTTTTTATTGGTTACCACATTTTGGCCTTAGTAATTAGGCCATCTGATTTTGTCTTTTTGGTCATCATGTGGTTTTGAGTTAGGGAAAAGAAATTTATGTTCATCACTTAATTTGAAAATGAATTTTGACTATTGTTTCAGGGGTTCATCTTGTACAAAAGTAATTATCCATCTTTTCTCAGTAAGGAATACACCGTTCTGTGTTTTTTATAAGTGATGTTATTTTTGGTTTGTTTAGGTTTGTGTTTTTGAGTTGCCATATATTCTATGATAGGATACTATCTTGCATGCTATTCTTCCTCGTATAATGATAAAAATCACCTTTAAGTCGTTTTTTGTGAGGTTTTTTAAACGGAAAGCACACTTAAATTGTGGTTTTCCGCTTGTAAATGGGACTCAGATTCTATCGTTGCCGGGAGGTAGATTTTCTTGAAGCCTGAATTGTATCCGTGCGGCTGATGTCAATTATACTGTTTAAAAAAAGAAATACGTGCTTCTTGAAACAAGTGCTTCCACTCAAAATAGAACGTTTATATTTTTATTCAAAAATTTAAATTTGTAGGTCTGATGAATTGGATCGTATTTACGATTTCAATGGAATAAATTATGACCATGGAATATTAGAGTTTAAGCCTTTTTATTATATCCTTACGCTGTCCTGGACATTGAGTTCTACCTGGATTCTATCCTCTTGGAATTATTTTTGTTTTATACAAAATATATATGTATGTGTATGCATGTATATATATATTTTATACATTTTGCATATGTATGTGTATATTAAACACTAATAATTTTGTATATATATATATATATATATATATATATATATATATATATATATATATATATATAAACAGGCGTTTACGTTACATTTGTGAAGTAATTGTAGTTAATTTACAGATTAGAGCCCGCGCTCAGTTGGCTTTAAAAGTTTTCACAATACTTACATTTAGGTGTAAATATAGATGCTTCATTAGAAAATGTCTTGATAAATTTGATAAAACCTACCGTTTTAGAGTTATCGACAGTAAAACGTCGGAATTATTCGCGTCCACGATGGCAGCCATTACTGGCATTGTTTGCATACATTCGCTGCGGAAAGCGAAGCGTGGAAGATTCCATAGTTAACGGCCTTGTTTACTGATCTCTAACCTGTCTCAGTTACTGCGCAAGGAAACTATATTGCGTGCGCAATAATCATGGCAAATGAATATTCCACAGCGAATGTAGGCAAACAACGCTACTAATGGCTGCCGCGACGCGAATGAATCCGAAATTTTACTGTCGATAACTCTTAAAACGGTAGATTTTATCAAATTTATCAAGTCATTTTCGAATGAAGCATGTACATTTACACGTAAACGTAAGTATTCGAGACTTTTTTTCCTCATTGCAAACAGTGCGGATCTTAACCTGCAATTAACCCTAATTGTTAGTCATGCTCCCCTTAGAAAAATTTCTCATATTTCTATCGAAGGAGTTGTCAACACCCCATAAAAATCAGCGCACTAGATAAAAATGAAAAATGTAATGTTATTTTATCATAGAAATTATCACTAAAATTAAACGAATATTTTAGTCTATTTTTAGCTTTCAAAGTATCCATCCGTATTTATTTTTTACAAACGGCATTCATTTCTTTGTCAGTTATTTTTACTTTCCATGGCAATTATTTTTAAATTTAAGTAAATCATAAAAATAGAATTCACAAAATCATTAGTAGTAAAAAAAAAAAAAAAAAAAAAAAGATACACATATAATGGTAAAGATTTGTCATATATTAATTTTGGGATTTTCTAAGTTGAGATTACTAAAAAACTCGGGTCCGAATTCTGAAAGATGCTAAATTAAATTTCCATGTCATAACCCCTTGGCATGATTCGGTACAGACATGGAAATTGTCTTTCCCAGTGTGGGACTAAAATCTTCCAGGGTTGGGATATAGATAGGTATATTCGGATTTGATAAATTTAAGTCAAAACTAAATTGCGTCAACTTTACTGCAATTCTTAATCCATCTGTTAATTGTCAGAAAGTGATGTATACCAGACTATGGCGGCGATTATGAGTAAAACAAGATTGGAATTATTTCATTTCCCCAAAAGTTCCAGATGTGTGAGAACGGTGGTTAAAGGCAGTACCAAGATAACGCTACTGACCACACAGACTTGTCTGAGACGGGCATTTCCTCTTGAGATACTCTGGTTTTTAGTACAAGTTAAATATGCCCCCACCATCGGTATCTAATTTGCCATTATGTCTGTTACCAAGTCCTCGACTTAAACAAAGAATAACGGTAAACATTGATATACAAACAAGAACGGTAGTTAATATATATTGAAAATAGCAGAATTGTAAATTGACAATTTGTATCAAGTGACATATTATAAATCAAAACCAACTGTTCTTCCAGTGTTGATTATTTTAAGCAGTTGCATACAAAATTTTTAATTTTTCAAGCAATGAATTTCGAATCACTGGGGTAAAGGGTTCAGTTCGAAATTCCAACCACCTGAAGAAGGCCGGAGCGTACAACGGCCGAAACGTTGTGACAAATATGGCGACAAAGATGAGGACAATAGTCCGACTAATGTAAATACTGTACATAATACCTCATCTCAGAAATATAGACAGACTCTAAATATCATCTTTTCACTTAATATCAACTAATAATGAGGTTAGTCTAATCAATGATAATACCCTTGGGAAAATATGCATCTGGGTAAATAGCAGGACAGACCGGATCCTATAGTCTGGACTACCGCAGAAAGAAATGGCAACCTACTACGGGAAAAAAAATCTGCCTTGTCAGTCATCTATCTTTTGATACATGATCGCCTAAACGTATATCAAGCTTGGCACATAAGTGAACATATATAAATAGTTGGAAGAATTACGTCTTGGATTCTTCGATTACAAAAAGAATAAGGTCAGGAAGGACTACAATCATTTGTAATTAAAGTTTTGAACATCGTAGATGACAGGAATGCAAAAAGCCGGAAGTGTCCCACAAGCAAGAACTTCGATAGAAGAAAGTTAGCATCGATCTTACAGTTACATCTAGTCATTTCAACAATAAAATGATAGAATTGCCAATCAAGTACTGCGCTTAAATTTGTGAAATGGATCTACCAGAGATAAAAGCTGAGTTAAATTACCATGAAAATATTTATAGAAAAGTCATAGGGAAGTTACATTCTGGCGGTGGCTAAATGACTGAAGACGAGATGTCAGGTCACGACAATCTTTAGATACATAGCAAAGGTACCAGACCAAATGTGGCAACAATGCATTCGATGATAGGCTTATAAATTTGCAAGATGGATGCTGGCGAGAGAAATTGTCTAGCACGATAGTGAACGAAATGTTAAAGCAGCAGAAGTAGCAATTGATTCAAGTTACTGAAAACGTTAACTTGAGAAGCTTGTCTGATAGAGACAAGTCATTGAGCTACTCTGATAGAGGCAAGCAAATTAATGAGCAACTCTGATGGAAAGCAAAAAGATTCTGAGACGAAGAGTCATTTCGTTTTGGAAGTGTTAAAATAGGTACCGCCACGAGATCGCTAAAAAAAGAGCATAGCATGATGAAAAAGACGCCAAACTTGACGAAAACAAAATTTTATCGTCTAAATGTTTGTTATTAAGAGGAAAGGTCAAAGTATTTTGGGGGTATTTTTTTCCATTTTTTAATCGTTCCTAGCACGTCCGAAATTTTCGTTAAAAATCTAGTTTTCTTTGAGTCAGCAAAATTGACCATTTTTTTCCATTTAAAAAAAAACTGGAAATCTGACTTTGAAATTTTTTTAAATATCAATTATCATTTTTTCAAAACTTATTTTAAGAAAATCAGAAATTATAATGTTTATTTAAAATATTTTGAACCAAATTTAACTTAGCTTTTGTGCCAAAAAGATGTAATTTGAAAATAAAACAAAGGTCAAACTTTCGCGTCTCTTGACATGTGATGAATGATATATTTACGAATTCCATGAGGCTAATTTGTTCTACGGAAGGAGAAAAGTGAAATAATTTACATTTACGTGAACAAATTATTTACCCCGTTATTTTTAACGAAAAATTTCAGCGGTCTAATTTTTTTTTTTTTTTTTTTGTACTTAGCTTTCACCTTTACGTTTATGATGCTTTATGGGAAATATATTGTAAAGAAATTAAAATAAAACTGTTAAGAGTGACATTAAATTTCATATTTCTTAAGAAAGGTATCTAATTAATTTATAGGTACCTTTCTTATGAAATTTTATCAGAATTGTACATAAAATACTATAATTTATGTACATTTATTACATTCTACTGTTATTTATATTTGCATTCATTTTTTTATTAATTTTGATATTTCATTTATGGAAAAATGTAACTGAGATTAATATAAAAATAAGATCATATAAATTTCATAAGATGATACTGATACTTGTAGGTACCCTTCTCAGTTGAAATTGAAAAATCAAATTAACTTCACACGTGTTTCGCAAAAGTAAAGGCCTTAACAGCGGAGAACAATGCTTAACTCAAATAACGCAACTTAATTATATTCTGGTTGGTCTTCCGTATTTTATAATTACAGCTCGATTATAAGCACAAAATTACATTTAATTACTGGGTATCTTCTGATTAGTCAAAATGATACAATTTACAACGCGCTAAAAAAAGATCTATCTCATAAGGACACTTATGAAAGCCGATGCGGCTTTTAACTAATTTTATAATATTTTAACGACTTAAATGTAAAATCTATTATAATTATAATAATAACAAATAATTGTATTAAAAATTCATTTTTCATCGAAAATTTTTTTTTGCTTTCAGAAAATATTGTCCATATTCATAAAAACAACTAAAAGCAAATAAAAGCATTTGAAATTAAATAATATCTTTGTTTTATTAAGTTTTGTATGTTACAATTCAGAGCTGATTTTCAGGTACTGCGTATCCAATTAAAAACAAAAAAAACATGATTTGCATTCCTCAAAGCCCTGTGCTTTTAATTATTGTAATCACTAAAACCGATGCGATCGAATTTCTAGCGTTTTCATAAAATTAGTTATTGGGGGGGCGTAATAAATATTTTAAAAAATATTTCTACCATGACTTTCATAAAAAAAAAACATTTATAATAATTTCGATCATCTGTGAATAGTTCCTGAAAGTTTCATTAACATCCGATAATTATTTCTATTTTTGCACGATTTTTCAAATTAATGTGTGTCATACCAAAAAAACGTGCTAAAAATTGTCTGTTATTTACTAGTTCCGCTGATACAAATAGAAAAAAGGTTTTTTTAATCAATATTTAGAATGTTCTAAAAAGGAATTTTTTTTTAAAATAATTAAAAAAACTTTGGTCTTTCCTCTTAATAATAACATAAGCATTTAGACAATAAAATTGTTTTCGGCAAGGTTGGCGTCTTTTTCATCAAGCTATGCTCTTTTTTTACCGATTTCGTGGAGGTACCTATGTTGAAATTATTTTGTCAAACATAACCCCAATTTGGAAAAAAAATCTGCTCTGAATCTTAAAATAAAAAGGCAATAAAACTAAACATTTTATTAGAAAAACTTAATTGCTTTTATGAGCAACATATTATGGACACTACTCTCTTAAAAATGTTCAGATGAATTTTTACAAGAAATGTTGCACTTTAAAAACAAATTATAAAGTTTTATATCTTAAAATTCTGTATTCATTTTATCGGTCAAATAATATTAAGTAAACTATATTTAATCGTAAATAGAAAAACTTACAATACAACTATCCCCAGTATTTGAAAAATAATTTTGAATTTGTGTGCGTGTATAAACTTGACGATTTTTTAAAATACGGATGTCGATACACGACATAAGAAAATATGAGCGTAACTAGTAGATTGAATATATATTGGAAATTGAAACACTACATCAACAATCGTCCTCATAAGACTATAAAGGCAAATTACCTAATTCAATAAAATATTAGATTACTTAGAATATTTTCATAAGTTTTAAAAATTACTGGGTAGTGAAAAAAACGAAACAGGCGTTCAAGCTGTATTAAAATATTTTTTTACAGCTATGTGCCCTTGATTTAAAAAAAAAATATATTAATACGAGTTTCCCCCCCCCCAGAGCCCTATCCTTGGACCTACCTTTTTCCCTCCTAATATTCACCAACGGTCATCCCAATGTCATCTGTTTTCGACTGCATCTACACGGCTAGAAAGAATTTTTTCCTGTCTTAATGTGAAGTGTGTCGTGTCCAATAAAATAAAATTGGCAGATCTCAAAAATGACTTAATTTGGTAACTAGGGCAAGAAACTGAATAATTCCCGATTTTTGACATTTTTAAAAAGAGGGGTAGCGTAATTTTTGGTTTCATTTTAGAAAAACGCATCTATTTTGATGGCATCAACTGTAAGAAGGACGGTAACATTAACATTCAACATACCTCTAAAAGATAGAATAAAAAGTAAGTATAAAAAGTGAAATTTATAATCAATAAATTATTGCATAGCAAATTAATTACTGAATCTTAATATTTATAACGAATTTCGGCGTTTAAAATCTCACCTTTATTCTTGAGAAATTAACTTTTTTTTCTGTCCACACCTGTTTGACGTTCTACTTTGACTGCGCATGAACAGCAACAATCACCAGGAGAAAAGGTGCACAACATCCGGAGACTTCTTTTATATCACCTCTCTTACCCACAATCCATCTGCTTCTTCCGGTTTGGGCCGCTACCGTTGTGGTATATAGCAACTCTTCTTACGCCTCCTTATTTTCATAATGAATTCGCCTCACTTTCCAATAGGTAAGGTTATTCCAATTGGATTGAATGTTTTGTTCTCTCGGAGTAGTTCATTATATCGGAAACAGACAAACGTTTGTCGTTGGTTTTTTTGAGTTTGGTTGGAAACTTTTCGGCTAGACGGTCGAAGCCTCTGCCTCTGAACAGAGAGGAACCCTGACGAGGCTCCACCGAAGGGCAGTCTCATTCGGGAGGTTGACCAACCTGATCCCGTTCATACGGATTCTACGGGCAATTTTTGGCCGAGATACGGGCTCGAGAAACCCACGTTAAACTCGGCCGTGTGCCACATGCAATCCTCGTGTATAGTTTGTCGTTGGTTTTGCGCTTTTGAGCTTTTTTGTGGCAGCGTATGCTGTTGAGAGAACCTCCTCCACTATGGCGGAGTCTCCCCCACAGTAGTCGGCATCGGCACCGCCTGCAGTATCAGCATGGGCCGCTAATAGGCCGAAGAAAATGAGTCCGGAGGACTACGTTGCTCTTCTGGTAATTTAAATGTATACCATTTTTCTTAAACGAATGGAACAGATTTTCGATTTCTGAGATTTATAAGTTTCTTTGTTGCTGTCAATCAAATTCACTAATCAAACTGGGCGGAATTTACACCAAAAAATCCTAAAATCCGTTAAGTAATTTTTTCTTAGGTTATTCCAAAATTAAACTTTACAGACTTAAGTTCTTTACAATAAAGTTTTCAGTTTTCTAGAGGCATCTGATTTTAAAATAACTTTGGAAAACAGATGCATTTTTTTTTTTACAAAATATAGCTTATCTGTTTATTGCTATGAAAAACAAAACCATAAAAATACGGAACTAACATTGTAAAAAAAAAAAAATTTTATTTTTAGAATGCTGAAAATTCAAAGAATATAAAATAAATTTCTGCTTCAGTGTCATAAATTATATCCTTGAGTTAAAGTGTAAAAATATTTTTAAAATGACGAAAATGCTTATGAATTCCACAAATATACTCTATCCTCGTCAAGACAAAAAAACTACAGGCTTACTGGGCCTCTTTAGATTGTTCTTGGTGTGTACAATCCTGATTTGTTGACTGTCTACTTTTCATTCAGTTTGAGATATTTAGAGATCCGAACAAGGCTGGTTATATCTGTTAGTTCACAACACAAATTAATCTTTAACTTTTTAAAAAAGAAATACATTGGGAACAAATAATTTATTTTGAACTTTAATTTTTAATAAGAAAAAAATGACACGGATTTTCAGTGAAAATTACTGTTTTTCAAAAAGCTGAAGAAAAGCAACGTAAGACTTAATCCTCAAATATTAGGTGGGTGTAGATTGTCAGTTGAGTGACTTTCTGTTCATTTTTATCTTTTATATCGTTTGGTAAACTTCATTGTTGCTGTTGGATTTAAAAATTTAGCTTTTCCAATCATTTTGAGTATTTTTGTAATTTCAAATTCTAATTTCAATACAATTGTTAAAAAATACGCTGCTATCTATTTTTATATCGAGCGAAAATATTCAAATAGGAGGGGGACTTTCATACTGTGCGATTCCCTCTTCTCCTCAGACGCCCCCATGTTTCTTAAAATCCATTTCCGGGGACATTGGCAAATGGATTCTTTCATTGAACGATTTACTAGAGATAAAATAGAAACATTGTGTTGCCTATACAGTTTTAATATTTCTTGCCTTAAATTTATATTCAAGATGCAACGAACATTTGCCAGAATATTTTTCCATGTTTTTATTTTATCTTCGCACTTGCAAATGTTTTCCCGTTCCTCGTGCCACATTCTTATTTTCTTGGTATATTCCAGGATGTTGCCGCTGATTTTTCTTTGGATTTTTTGTGAATTTCATTCTGTGGACATTTCCTCAGACTTTCAACTGAATGCCTTGCAGCACTTTGTATACCACGAGCGGAATGAAGAGCAAATATACAATCTGAGCATAAATTTATTAGCCTTTGTTATAAAACGAAATATGCATTGACTTTTTCAGTAACAATATCTGTCTATATTTCTGAGATGAGCTATTGTAATTATTTATACTGTTGTCCTCACCTTTTTTGACATAGTCACGGATACACTGTCCAGCGTTGGTAGAATACATTGACTTGATCCAAAGTGTTGTGAGTTCAATATTTAGCTACACAAGACGTGAACAAAAAACACGGAGAATTAAGTTAAAATAAAGAACGGATACTGAGACACCCGGAAGAGGCATGGTGTGCGGTACTAGAATATCCAATCACTTGAAGGTCGGAGTGTACAACGGCTGAACTGTCGTGAATGTGGCAGCAAAATAAGGATAATAGTCCGAACAGTGTAAAGGCACATAATCTGCCTTATGTGCCGGGAAAGGTCTCAGACTATAGAGGGTACGTTGAAATCGGTCAGATTTACGCAAAACTCAATCTTTGCGTATTACAAAAATCAGTTTGAAAAATCTTGCCAAGGAACAAAAGATTTTTCAAAGTAGCCATTAGAGAAAATACAACAATAACTCTAAGTTGCGTCTGTTGGGAAATTATTCAGAGAAAGTGAATTACATGCTAATTGCCATATCAGGGTTATACCATGAGAATTGTAATACACCTAAATGTCAGTACTTGTATTCCTACAGAAAAAAAGAAACATAGAAAAATTGATAAGAATTAAAACTGAGGTGGAGAGAAATTTTCTTTTATTCACTAGCAATGGATGAAGGTGTGCCAAAATTCAGTTTCCCTTTTTTTATTCGAGGAGCAAAGAAATATTGACAGATGAAGAGCATTTTAGCATAGATACTTTTGAGTTTAATTTGCTGCGTAACGTTTAATTAAAAATCTCCAGTATACTTACAATTATGTGTAATTGTACATGCTCCATTCGAATCTGGCTTGATAAATTTGATAAAATCTACCATTTTGGAGTTATCGACAGTGAAAGTTTGGATTCATTCGCGGCGCGGGCAGCCATTACTGGCGTTGTTTGTCTACATTCGCTGCAGAATAGCTATTAGTGTGGGTATCATTGCGCAAGCTGAGCGTGTCTACGTAAATAGTTCTCGTGCGCAGTAATTGAGACATGAAAGATCAGTTCTGAGCTTAGCTTTCCGTAGTCTACTGCGTTCAGCTTTCCGCAGCGAATGTATGCAAATAACGCGAGTAATGGCTGCCGCCAACGACGCGATTGAATCCAAAGTTTCACTGTCGATAAATCCCAAACGATAGATTTTATCAAATTTATCAAGCCAGATTCGAACAGAGCATGTACAACTACACATAAGTATGAGTATTTTGGAAAATTTTAATGCATAATGAAATATAATGCGTTAAAATAAAATTAGAAAATGATTTTACAAATGAAGGTGGTTTCGACTTCTGATGTTCTTCAAGTATGGGACAAAATATTGCAGCTATTTCTCTTGAAGAATTAATGGCGAGACTAATATTCACGCTTTTCATTTTGAATGGGTTTTGTGCGGAAAAGTTCAATTATGTTAAGTCTAGTTTCCATTGTAAGCTACCTTCGTACCAGAGAGTTAAAGCGTAGCCTATTAAATATTTGAAGAGACAGAGGTGTGTGTATTGATACAGTGACAGACGGAAGCCTACGAACAATGCTTCATTTTGTAGCTCTGTAAAAGGAAATTGTATTTTCTAAAAAAATCAACCAAGAAAATTTGAAGAACTTCAAGAAGCCTGAAACTGTCATTACAGGATCTGAATTAACTTTATATTCGACTTCAAGGGCGATATATCTCTATCCCTTTATATCTCTATCCGTCTATATCTAGCTATCTATCTATCTGTCTGTCTGTCTATCAGAAGTTAATGATCAGTTGAATTAGACTAGGGAACAGTAGTGTTAAAAGTGCTCAATCTTTACGTATCTTCAGGCGACTTGGGTCAACTGATTTCCTAAAGCTTTATTTTTTAAAAATAAAAAAAATAAAAATTATGAACGCTATAATAAAAAAAAAAAAATGAATGAATAAGCGCATGATGTGACGTGTGGTGGGAGGTGATGAGGAGGAGGGGAAATCAAGTTCATTCGAAATGCATCTGTTCTTTTAATCCTCCCCCCCCCACACACACACTAGCAGCGTTGCCCGTGCTTGTTTAAAAAATCGTACGACTCATAGAGCAATCACTATCACTTGACTTAAAATATTATTGGCTCTTCTTCGCATTTAAAGGAGTGCCCTTTTCCGTGCTGATGTTGTTACATGCCTTACTTCTCGCCTATCTCACACTGCGAAGTTTTTATAAACTCTATACTAAACATTAAATCTGTTACGAAAAAAGAACTAAACAAAATGAACACAAAACGATCAGCTTTAAAAAAAAGAATTCGTAACTGTAAAAACCGAATGAAAAAAGAATGTTAACAGCAAATACTTTTCACACCCAACCCAGTTCTGTGGAATCAGAATCAACGTTGAATTTAAGCAAGCGAATGAGCCAATTGGAGTAAAGTGTCATGTAGATTTCAATTTTTCCCACTTGTGACGAATGCAGCTATCAATTTTTTTTGCATGCTAGTTAACGTTCGTGCCAGTCAGCTGTTGGCTCTCACGCTGTCCAATAGAATCTTCCTGCCTATTCGTGGCAGCCAGCCATAGGCTCTCACTCTGGCCAGTACAAAATGGCCGCAAACTGCATGAAAACTGCTGTACAAGCATGAAAAAATCGATTATTTCCATTATCGATGGGAGTTGGGAAATGCAATGTCGGTCTTGGCCTTCTCGCTAACTTGGAGCATGTGCATGTAAATTTTGGTGCAAACTCGTTGAAAATTGCGGCCGTGCATTCGTTACACAGACACACACAACCTGCCTTTTATAGATAGATAATAATTTTATATTAGCCCTCAAAGCAACGATAAGGCAGCCTCCGCAGCCCGGTTGATTAGTATCAAAGTGATCCAGCAGTCGTCCCACACCTCCATCGATCAGTTCCATGAAGCCGGCCAGCTAGCCAACATCCTGCCTTTTATCTATCTATCTATCTATCTATCTATATATATATATATATATATATATATATATATATATATATATATATACACGAAATCTGACAATTTCTTACTAATATCATAAATCGTAAAAGAAAAGGACTAGCAATGCCAAAAGGATTTTAATTTTTAATTCTATCTTTCCAATTTTTGAATAAGATGTCCGTCGTATTTATGCATCATTTTCAGCTCGGTGTACGCCATGTTGAAAAATACAATAGAAAATTGAACAGCTACTTGTCGGATCAGTTTGAAGATATAATGTATGTATTTGTTTGGTTTGTCAGAAATACTTCAAAAATAAAATACGTTGGGGGGGGGGCGCACCCGTATACGTATAAGCAATTTTTTATCATTGCCTTGCTTCTAAATTGGGTGGGAATGTCAAACTGTTTGGAATGATAGATGCAAGTGTGATGTGGTGAGTTATTTCTGAGTCAAGTTTCGGAAATGTTGCCCTTTGATCGGAAATTTTGGATTTCAAGTGTAGGCCTAGTTTGATTAGCTGAGTTGATCGTGGATTAAGTGTTGTACGCAGAAAGGAAGTAAAGAAGAAAAAAACCGAATAGGAAAAACTGTAACAACATCTGAAAGGATTAAGAGAAGCAAAAGGCGGCTTGAAAGGAAATAAAATAAAAAATAAGAAAAAGAAAATTGTGAAGCAATAAAATAGATAAAAATATTCTTAAAAACGATATAAATTAAGGTGTAAGGATTACAAAACTAAGTGAAATGTAGGGAAAGAAAAAAAAATAAAGAAGGTAAGGAAAATGAAATCAAAAGTTATAAACAGAAGCAAATGGAAATAGGGAAGTATGAATTCATAAGATAAGAATATCGAATTAAAATACATGGGATAAGATTCATGGTTGGCCAAAAAACCTTGAAAAATAAAAATATATGAGGCGATATGTTTGAAGCTAATACATTTTTTAAATGCCATTTTGAAAGTATTGTGAATAAGAAATGAATATTAAACAATAAGTTAAGAAAAAAGCGATGATTTAAAGAAGTAAAAAAATATATTGCTAACGGAAATTTTCAAATTGCTGCGCATGCGTAAACATAAAATTAAAACAAAGGAAAATGACGGTTTAGAAAATAAACTTTTCTGGGAAATACTTCCTTGAACCTATGATCTCTTCGAAACGATAGCATAAAATGAATGATTAACAAAATCATCGCAATATTTACTGTTATTTTTTTTTTTTTTTAGAGTTTTTTTAAATTATTTTATATTAATTTTGTTGGCATCTTTGGATTTTGAATATTGCTGCCACATTTGGTCTAGTACTCCTGCTACATATTGTGATTCTTGATAAAATCCAAAGAATCAGCAAAGTTATTTGTCCTGACCTGACATCTCGGCTTCAGTCACTTTCCCAGCGTTCCTTTTTTATTTTCTATAAATATTTTCAGGGTAATTGTTCTGATGAACTTTCTTGTGTTGTATGTTTAGGTCACTAATTGTGGCAAGCTAAGTTTAAGATAAGACAGATTGAAAACCGCGTCCCCCCCCCCTTTGGCCTTGTGCCACATTTTTGTATTTTCAAAATAAACATTACTTTCTTATGTACCTGGATTTTATGAATTTAAACGCAGTACTAGATTGGTTGCAAATGGCTAGATGCAACCGTAAGTTCTATGCTAACAGTTTCTTTTCTTCCGTGTGGAACTCTGTTCCTGTTTTTCATTGAACTTTGATCTTCAAAAATTTAAATTCAATTTCATTCGTTCTTAATTCATGTCCTTTTCATTATCCCTTTCTTCTCATATTTTCTCACACTTAGTAACTCCTTACATCTTAGTGGCCTTATTGCCTTGCTTGGGGTGAAATCATTAATAATTATTTCGGGTTAAATGAAACAGAATCGTTAAATTAGCTAAATTTACGACACAGCAATAAAAAAAAATCATAATGGATCATTTTTTTTTCTTTTTGAACACTTTAAGATTTATTTTTAAAAGATGTTAATTATTTTCACGATTAATATTTGATTACTAATTTAAATTCATCTTAATATTACTTTTGATGACATTCTAGGGGGATTTACGGCCATATCACGTTGAAACACCGGTTGTTGTACAATCACCGAAGTTAAGCAATGACGAGGCTAGTCAGTTCTTACATAGGTGACCGCTTAGGAATACTAAGTAGTGTGAATGTGCGGATGGTGCAAGTGGTCAAAATCTAAGAATTGTTAATCGGAGAGCCGATATCGAATATCAATTCATTTAAACGCAAATTTCCTTGAAAAAGATGACTCCATCTCTTCTCTCCCCATGCTATGGGTTAATTAGGACTCAAAAAAATTCTTACCATCTAATATTTGCTGACATTCAATAACCAGAAAAATGTTGATAAACCGTAAAAAAACAAATCAGACATTTTAGACCTTTATAAGCGAAGAGCAGAAATAGGAAATACAATATGCTGCTATGGACGTAATTATACGTCTTAACGAATATTATAAAGGATAAATGTTCAACTTGTACAAGGCGGGAGAACTACTCTAAGTACTTAGAAAATAAGTGACATAGTTTATACTCTTTCTCTTTCTCTCTTTCTCTCACTCGTTCTCGTTCTCTTACTCTTTCTCTCTTTCTCTTTCTCTCACTCGTTCTCGTTCTCTTACTCTTTCTCTCTTTCTCTTTCTCTCACTCGTTCTCGTCCTCTTACTCTTTCTCTTTCTCTCTTTCTCTTTCTCTCACTCGTTCTCGTTCTCTTTCTCTCTTTCTCTTTCTCTCACTCGTTCTCGTTCTCTTACTCTTTCTCTCGTTCTCTTACTCTTTCTCTCTTTCTCTTTCTCTCACTCGTTCTCTTTCTCTCTTTCTCTTTCTTTCACTCGTTCTCGTTCTCTTACTCTTTCTCTCTTTCTCTCACTCGTTCTCGTTCTCTTACTCTTTCTCTCTTTCTCTCACTCGTTCTCGTTCTCTTTCTCTTTCTCTCACTCGTTCTCGTCCTCTTACTCTTTCTCTTTCTCTCACTCGTTCTCGTTCTCTTACTCTTTCTCTCTTTCTCTTTCTCTCCTCGTTCTCTTTCTCTTTCTCTCTTTCTCTTCTCTCTCTCTTTTCGTTCTCTTACTCTTTCTCTCTTTCTCTTTCTCTCCTCGTTCTCGTTCTCACTCTTTCTCTTTCTCTCCTCGTTCTCTCTCTTACTCTTTCTCTTTCTCTTCGTTCTCGTTCTCTTACTCTTTCTCTCTTTCTCTTTCTCTCACTCGTTCTCGTTCTCTTACTCTTTCTCTTTCTCTCTTTCTCTCACTCGTTCTCGTTCTCTTACTCTTTCTCTCTTTCTCTCACTCGTTCTCGTTCTCTTACTCTTTCTCTCTTTCTCTTTCTCTCACTCGTTCTCGTCACTCTTACTTTTCTCTTTCTCTCCTCGTTCTCGTTCTCTTACTCTTTCTCTCTTTCTCTCCTCGTTCTCGTTCTCTTCTCTTTCTCTTTTTCTCTCCTCGTTCTCGTTCTCTTACTCTTTCTCTCTTTCTCTTTCTCTCCTCATTCTCGTTCTCTTACTCTTTCTCTTTCTCTCACTCGTTCTCGTTCTCTTACTCTTTCTCTCTTTCTCTCACTCGTTCTCGTTCTCTTACTCTTTCTCTCTTTCTCTCCTCGTTCTCGTTCTCTTACTCTTTCTCTCTTTCTTTTCTCTCCTCGTTCTCGTCCTCTTTCTTTCTCTTTCTCTCTCGTTCTCGTTCTCTTCTTTTCTCTCTTTCTCTCCTCGTTCTCGTTCTCTTACTCTTTCTCTCTTTCTCTCCTCGTTCTCGTTCTCTTACTCTTTCTCTCTTTTCTCTCCTCGTTCTCGTTCTCTTACTCTTTCTCTCTTTCTCTCACTCGTTCTCGTTCTCTTACTCTTTCTCTCTTTCTCTTTCTCTCACTCGTTCTCGTCCTCTTACTCTTTCTCTTTCTCTCACTCGTTCTCGTTCTCTTACTCTTTCTCTCTTTCTCTCACTCGTTCTCGTTCTCTTACTCTTTCTCTCTTTCTCTCACTCGTTCTCGTTCTCTTACTCTTTCTCTCTTTCTCTCACTCCTTCTCGTTCTCTTTCTCTTTCTTTCTTTCACTCGTTCTCGTTCTCGTTCTCTTTCTTTCTCTCACTCAAATTTGAGATCAAATATAGATAGAAATATTCGACAGAATAAGATCAAGAAACAAATAGGTTATGTATAATTATCTAACTTGTTTCACTTTTATTAACGCTTCGTCAGAGGAGAAAAAGTTCTGGTATTTTTATTTTTGATTGATTTTTTTTTTTTTCAATCATGTATCACGTGCATTCGACTGTTTTAAATTAACGTTAATATAAATTGAATGATGACGCGCCCATCCGAACTTTCAAACACACACACATAAATACGTCACAACGTTCTTGTTCTACGGACCTTACCATTTGTCTTCACCTACCCTGACACGGGGACTTAAGGAAGTCGAACGAACGCTGGGACCATATTTCTCCCAAAATAAACTTCGGACAACTTATGACGGAAAATGCTTCTTGTCTGAGAAGGAATATATATATATGATATATATATATATATATATATATATATATATATATATATATATATATAAATATAGTAAACAAATAAAATGTTCAAAACTTATTTCTTCTTCAAATTAAAGATTTTATCTGTTCATCAATTGTAGCGATTAACGCTATATTTCTTAACATTGACCACTTACAAAGACTTGAAAACGTTATCCCCCAGAAATATACAATACGATTTTTTTCATTGTATATGACACCTTTAAATGGATGTAGCTCTTGTGAAGGGCAAATGTGCATTGTTGGTTATAATCAGCTTAGCTTAACTCAGGAGAGGAGTCAAAAAAATAATATACGTAAATTTGATATTTTTTGTCTTCTGCTCTTAATTTAAATGTCTCTTCTCGCTTTGTTAGAATGGCTTCCAAATTAATAATTTTATACAATCCATATTTAGTTTAATACCAGCTCTTCTAATTGTAGCCATATGGATACGGCTACTCTCTACTTGTATTTCTTGGTGAATAACTCCAGTAATGTTTTGAAAAAACTTCGTCAAATCAAATGTTTGATGCCAGGGACCACAGCAAAACAGTTCAGAAGTATCTAAACTGTCACTTATATACAACCGCTTTCGATGATCAATGGTGAAAAATGGCTTTGAATGAGAGAAGCCCGTGGGTCTTAACCGAAACTATCCGTCTTTGAACATTGTAGATGGGCGCCACAGAATCCTAAAGAATTGTGCCAAATAACAAATTAGATTACTTAAGAACTATCAGCAGTAGCATCTACCAAAACAGATATGTAAATTGAACAGAAAATACAATAAACGATGTTCCACACCATTTTAAATAAAAGGTTAGGAAGGAAATTCCCTTCAATTCTGAAAAGAGTGATAACAGCTATTGAAGTTCCGTTTCCCGAGTTTCATTTAAGAGAATTTTATAACTTTCAATCGAGAGGAATACTGGCGTCTTGGTCAATGCATGTCAAATATTTCCTTATAAGTAAAAGGCTAATATTAACATTAACATAGTCCTACAGTAATAGTTTGATTTTCATATTTTTATTTATTTATTTTATTTTAATATTTTTAATATTTTAATTTGAAGAAATAAGTTTTGAACTTTTTATTTGTTTACTATATATATATATATATATATATATATATATATATATACATAATATACATACAATGTAACCCGGATATAAGAGAGTTGTCGGGACCGGAGAAGAAGTCTCTTATATCCGGGTTTCTCTATATCCGGTTTGGTCTATTTTATATACATTAACACAGGCTCTAATTTGGGACCAGAGAAAATCTCTTTATATCCGGGTCTCTTATATCCGGTTACACTGTATATTATATATATATATATATATATATATATATATATATATATATATATATTTGTATATTTAGGCAATCCTTCCTTTATGCATGTTTCATTAAAAACGACAGACAAGGTACTACGGTTGAGCTTTTTATTTAATTTTTCTTGTGTTCTGACAAGAGCTTTCTTTTCTGGACAAAGAGTGTGTAAGAACTGTCCAAATGTTCTGTATTTCCGAGCGCTTTCGGCTATATCTTTAGCCATTATCAAGGATGATTCAATATCAGCTTAGTAGAGAGTGTGTGTTCTGTGTATGTTCATACATAAATAATTACATCGGCTACACAACCACATGTTTACCCAGACGTCTTACATTACACCTATCTGATCACAGTTCCATCAGAACACATTTAAACACACACTCAGATTTACCCGACACTATTAGGAACATACTAGTAGAAAACACAAATATATTAACTGCATCCACTAAAAATAATGGAAGCTCTAATAATAAAAAAGAAAAAGCCAACTCTTAATAATATTAACTATGAACAAAGCCACAATGTGCTAACCGTATTCGGAAACTAAAAACATCACTACCACACACCGAACATACAGAGAACACACACTCTCTACTAAGCTGATAATTGAATCATCCTTGATAATGGCTAAAGATATAGCCGAAAGCGCTCGGAAATACAGAACATTCGGACAGTTCTTACACTCTTTGTCCAGAAAAGAAAGTTCTTGTCAGAACACAAGAAAAATTAAATATATATATATATATATATATATATATATATATATATATATATATATATCCTTCTCAAATAAGGAGTATTTTCCGTCATAAGTTGTGCGAAGTTTATTTTGTAAGCAATATTACTGTAGTACTATGTGGTAGGTGATGTCAGTTCATCCCAGTGCAGCCTTTGATACCCATATCTCTCAATGGTTCTTTTAGTCACCACTCAAAGGACATGATGTTTCCAACCCAAAATTCTTTGGCTTCGATTCCTCGGCAATAGACAGATTTAGTAACTCTCTACTTTGAGTGGCCTTTGGGCCTTGTATTTGGTGAAAGATAGCATCAATGAAACGCATTCCGTTTGGTTTAAAGTAACTTCAGTAATAAATTAGCAGATTGTATGAAATTTTTTTCATGCTGATAAGATTGGTTATTTACAGACTTTGTGGCATGGTTATTTTAGACATATTGTGAGAGTTAAAATAGTCTTGTCTATTTTTGTAGTTTGTGTGATCGCCTTTAAAACAGCGCCCCCGCTTAAGGACCTTCAAGCTGAACGGATAATTTTATTTTAAACTCGCATTTTATTCTTTTTTTTTATTTCCACTCGGATATGTTTGTAAGATTTAAAATCATTCTTAAAAAACAAATATTTCTAGATTTGTATATAAAAAAAAACAATTTCTTTTCAAGTCAGCCGATAGGCTGTGAAAACTAACAGATGGATATTAGTTTTAAATTTTTTTTAATCTACACAAACATAAGATTTAACGAACTGCCATATGATTTTTAATTCAAATTATTGACGATGATCGCTGAATGGGGACATTTGATTATTAGAAAATTTTAAATTAATCAATAATATTGAAGTCATTTTTAAATATAAAAATGACTTTATGAAACCATTCTTCATGATAACATCTATATATTTTTGGTACACTCAATAAGGAAGGAAAGCTTGGAGAATTTAACACTGACATAAGATGCACGCTGCACATGTTTGAGAAAATCGATGGAGAAACATGCATAACGACACAGGATTGCCCTTCTTGTCTGTCAAAGAACTTCTGCTAATGATCGTTAGATGGTGTTGCCATGATAGTGTGGCAGAAATTGTCTTGCCTTTTTTTCTTCCCAACACGATGCCTTAGAGGTGTCTCCGTCTCCCTGTGTATTTATCATTCATCAATTTATAAAGAAATGAGACATTTTTTTTATTTATACATTTATAAACATTAACTAAATTATTAAAATCTGAACCAACTATGAAGAAATCTTTATTTACCATTTTATAAAGTTATCAATTGGCAATTAGTCATTGTTTTACTTTTCATTTTAATAAACATAATCGTGCAAACAAAAATTTTGGTTGTCAGTTCTCAAGAACAAAAAAAAACTCCACTTTCATGTGTTTAGGTTTTATTAAAATTCTAAACATTGTCGAAGAGCGAAGGTATTTACATAGCGATATCATTGGGGAAAAAACGGTTCTGATAGGTACGAAGATCTATGTTTGCCATCTGTCAATATAAAACTTAGTTGATGTTTAGTCCTTAATTTGAAGAGACTGTATGGTTGTCAGAAAAAGAAAACAAAATGTGAATTAGAAATTGGAGATGTCAAAATAAAACTTGTGCAAAAAATTTAATTATCCCCGAAGAGTTTTAACAAAAGACGGAAAATATGACACCGAAATCCGAAGGCGCAGTGGAATAACGAAAGATATCCTGCAAAAGCTAAGCAAAGTATTAACAGGAGAATTTCATTGGAAACAAAAATGAGTACCGAAAAGTTATGTAATATCGATGGCAGTGAATCATTTTCTCACAGATGAAGAGATTTGAAACAAGGAAATAACTAAGAAGGACTTGAGGATTTTGAGCAACAAAGAAGTTTTAGGGAAAATTAAACAGAAAAAAGAAACGTCTTAACATCAGGAAGAGACAGTTGAAATTTCTACAGAAGGATGCTGAGGATCAACGACGAGGTTTTAGAGAAAATGAAAACAAAATGGAAACTTATATTGACATCAGGAAGAGACAGTTGAAATGAAAGGATGCTGAGGATACCATGGAATCATGTGAACAACGACGAAGATTTAGACAAAATTAAATTACATACGTATCATCATAAAGAAGTAGTTTAACTAAGTCTTTTTGGCATTATTTGAAGGGCCAGCGCATAACCTACCTATCGGGCCCGTGTAAATAGCTGACAGCACAAGGATTAAAAGAGTTCTTTACACTCCAAGGTATAAATTGCAAGATATAGTAGAGAACTATTATCGCCCTGATGTGATATAATGCATTAGGCATTTTTAAATGCCTTAGTAAGCGGAGAGAAAAGAAGAGGATTAATTTTCCCAATAGTATTGAAATTCTATATATATATAAACGTTTGCTAGATTTAATTTTTCATGAAAATGGATGACTTACAATTTGTGATTGATTTTTTTTTTTTTTTTTACGGATCAAACAGTTTGCAGGTCATAAACATTTTTAAAATTTTTTGGAGATAAGGGTTTACTTTATTTAACCCATAGCTGGAATGAAAAGAGATGGAATCATACACTGTCATTCTCTAAGGCATTTCAATTTGATTTTACGTTCTTCTTCTTTGCTTATTCCTTAAAATGTCTTTATTGCCTGCAAACACTGTCCATGATATTCTGAGCGTTCTTATGGAGAGCCTCTTTTTCTCAAGTTTTCTCTTAATCTTTGAGAGAATTTTCTAGTATCCACTGTTTTAATAGCACGCTTTTTTTACAATAATGTTCACATAATAGACATTTCAAGAGCCACTCGATATAGAGGGTTACAAAATATCAGGCTCACTTGATGAGAATATGTGGGAATGATAACAGTTAACAGGCTAAGATTGTAGTGATCGGGGAATCGTTCCACAAAGTAGCGGTTCGTTGAAAGCTGTTCGAGTGGGACTTATATCTCGTCAATATAATACAAGGGGAATGAGGATGATTCGCTTCAATTAGCGGGGCATACTGCGTCTTAGCTTTAAAGATTAGAACTAGTGGAACTACGGAATTTAGTTCGACAGAACACTTTCTGTGAAGTCGCAATCGACTTGTAATGTTTCGTCTGGGGAACATGGTTGTCGGGTTGAAAATAATTTGTCTTCCACAAAGCCACGTGAACACTTATCGAGACAAAAATGTGACGACTACGTAACTCGTGCCCATCTATTGGAACAGTACAGCATTTCGGTCGGATCTGGTTCTTGTAAAAATAGAGGGTAGCAAGAGCCATCTACCTACTGGAACGGTATAGCTAACCGGCCATTTTATTCAAGCATTTTTAGCGATTAAAAAACTCCTGAAATGTGAACAACATATTTGAAATATAACAATCAATCAAGAAATTTCACTAATTGTGTAGTGTTTTCACATCAAAAGCCCATAAGAATAACGAAAGAAGTCTTCCAGAATTCAAACAATGTATAAAAACAATGTTTCTCAACGTTTTTAAGCAAAATGTAGAAGCAAATAAAAATATCACGACACAGAAAAAAAAAGTCTATACATCTAAATGTAGGTACCTCCATAGGATCGCTAAAAAGTATAGAATAAGGAAAAAGACGCCAAACTTGACGAAAACAAAATTTTATCGTCTAAATGTTTGTTATTATTAAGAGGAAATGACAAAGTATATTGGGAGCACTTTTTTTTTTTTACATTTTTAATCGTTACTAGCATGTCCGAAATTTTAGTTATAATTCTTTTTTTATGAGTAAGCAAAATTGACAGATAATCAATAACGTCAACCATTTTTTTTCCATTTTCAGTCGAACATAGTCTTTCTCGCTTATTTTTGATGTTATTTAGAGTTGAGAAGTTCAATACAGATAAGTCGAAAATAAAACTGATAACACCTTTTTAGCTAATCTGGGATAAAAAGTTTAATTCAAATACTAACGCTGTGCCATTACTATTTCCGTTTGTTGTGACAATATTTCGCGGCACACTAGTGATTGAGAATCATTGTATTAAGATATCAAAATTTCTTTAGATACACAAGCAAGAATCCTGACCTGCTATGTAATATCTAATCTCTTATATGCCAGTGAATGTTGAACAATCTCATCACAGACGAAGCGACTTGAAGACAATAGATGAATGGCAGGTAGGAAAAATGTTTTGTAAGGAAATTCTAGTCTGAGATATTTCCTCTACCATCGCGTACACATTCATCTTGAAAGCTACATCACGTTTTAAGTAAAAATGTATGTATTTTACAGCTGATACAAGTACATTTGCTAATTGTACATGTGTATATATGTTTGCATACGCTTATGGATTGATTTATAGATCATACATAGAATTATAAGATCAGAAAGGAAAATTGCTGAATGAGAGATCAGGTGTCGATTCACTTTAGACAAGAACTTCCAAATATTAATAGAAACCTGATACTTGAGAGATTTAGCTTTTAATGTCAGCGTCAAAGTGTAGAAGTCACTTTGGCGATATAAAGACACCTGAGTTCAATGTTTTTACTAATAAATCAGTAGCGTTGCTTGAAAAGTATGAAGTATGCAAATAAGTGTTTTGCTCTTAGGCAAAAAGAAATGATATAGTTTAACATTAAAACAAAAATTCTTGATAAAATTCAAAGACGAATCTGCAATGTTATTGGTCTTGACCTGGCCTCCGGGCTCTAGTCACATTCCCACCGCCGTAATGTAGCTTCCCTGTGCCTTTTTTTTTTTTTTTTAATAATTTCATGGTAAATATTCGGATAAAGTCTTAACTATTATTATTAGTTATTTTTATCCCTCACCCAAACAAATTGTACATATAGTAACTAGTTAGGACTTCATAGAGACTCCGAGGCATTATGGTGATTGTAGTAAGAATGGTGAGTAAGAATGATGTAATGAATAATGTGGTATTTTGGTAAGACAGATTGAAGACCGGCCTTCCATCTCCCTATTTTGACTATGTGCCCCATTTTTGACTCTTCCAAATTAAATATTATTCCTCACTATGGTTCCTAGAACTTATGAACCTAGCAGTTCTAGATTGGCGGCAAGGTCTCACCAATTTAGTTGGTAAGACCTTGGCTAAATGTAACCGTTAAGTTGTATGCTAACAGTTTCTTTTCTCGCTTGTAGAAATCTCGTCCGGCTTCTTTTTCCAGTCAACTTGATCTTCAAGAATTTAAATGCAATATCAATCGCTATCTGTCTTGATTACTCTTCTATTGTTCTCGCACCTTGACTCTTTGAGCCTTGCGTTCCTGAACAATTTTAACCCGTCTGCCTGAGCTCCTGAGCCAAACTTCGCAAATAATTGGTATGTAATGTTTCACGGTAGTCAGGTCTGAAAGTGTTAAGAACGTTTCACTATTTTTTTCTTAGTCTTTTCAACTCGGTTACCCCTTGTGCCGTAGTGACTTTAATGCCCTGCTTGGGGTGAAAATGATTGAAAAATATAACAGTAGTTACATTTGAAATGAAATGCATCTCATTTCTTTCGAAATGTTAACTGATTTTGTTTGAGTGTTTGTGTTTACAATTAAGTTCCAAGCTTGACTTTCAAAACCGAATTTAAGAATTGAAGAAGGTTATGGACATTATTTACATTATTTGGACTATTGTCCTCATCTTTGTCGCCATATTTATCACAACGTTTCAGCCGTTGTACGCTCCGGCCTTCTTCAGGTGGTTGGAAAGTCGAACTGAACCCTTTATTTCGCTCACTGGGGTAGACTGTTCTAGTTCCACGTGCCATGTTTGATGGATGTCAGTTGTCAGTTATCTCCTGCTAATTTTCCCTCTGAAAGTTCTCCACTGCCTTAACCGGGTATTGAACTCACCTTCTTTGGGTTTGTCACTGGATCTAACCAACGCCTTTATCCACTGTGTCATGTGTCCTTGAGGACACATGACACAGTGGATAAAGGCGAGCCAAAATATACATAATACCTCATTTCAGAAATATAGACAGACTCTGAAGGTTATAGACGTTATTAAATTAATGACTGTATTCACCTAAAACAAAATTCAAAACAAAAATGTATTTGTTTTCCACATTGGCCACATTCTTTCAAAGAATCAGCAGCAACTGCTACTGACTGCTACACGCCCTGCGTAATGTCTGACTTTAGTCTTTCATAAAATGGAATCTATTCTTGAAGAAGCCACGCTTCATTTGATTGTAGGGTGATATTACTTACAATTGAAGGCATACAGATTTTCAAAGACGAGAGATTTCAAGAGTTAGTTACATTGGGTATATATTTAGTTAATCTCAGTTCTTTGATTCAATTGAAATAAATTCCTAATGAAGATTTTTCTCTTTGGAATAATTTTATAGGATCAGATATGCAAATATATATATATATATATATATATATATATATATATATATATATATATATATATATATATATCCTTCGCTTTTTTCTATCTTTCTCCCGTTCCCCTCTCCCATTTTGTTGCGCGTTTCCTTCTCCTCTCTCGCGTCCTAACTCTCATGTCCTAGTTAACTTGATGTTCATTAATACAGCCACCATGATGGATCTAATAGAGATACCTCTGTACGTGTGAGGATCTTGAGGATTAACTTTCTGTTTCCATTATGCATTAATACGTGATAAACTTCACTTTTGGGGTATGTATTTTTGATTCCAGATTTTTATCATGATATAGACAAACTTGTTATTGAATTCGGGAAGAAAGTAAATTAATTTCAAATGTATCAAGCGAGGTTTTATGATTCCTTTGTTTTTTATTAACTTTCTTAATTTCATTATCGTCTGCATTTGGAAGTAGACTTTATAATGATTGGATGGATATTCGTATATGTTTTATTTCTATTTGTTATAGACAAATTTGTTATTCGGAGCGAAAGTTAACTATTTTCAAAGTTCAGCTGCGATGTCAAGTGATTTCTATCAAGATGAGAACAATAGTTCAAAAAAATTGAAAAAGATTGACAATTATTAAGCTATGAAATGCTAAATTAGACAATTTCAGTTGAGGTATTATAATAAATCAGAATATTTTATTAGGGTGATTCCGGTTCGTCATCGATTGCTCATTACTGAACTCCGCTTAAAATGATTTCTTTTCTGCTGAAGATTATTGGCTTCAATAATTGTAACTTTTATTTCGTTTTTGCTAAGATTAAAATTTTTCACACACTTTAATGCTTGCGTGGTTTACTTTTTTTATTTTTTTCAAGGATTCAATTTTTTTAAATTGTACGACCTTTTTTCATGCTATTTGTAAAACTTTATAGAGGAAGATAAATTACTCCATTCTAACACAGGAGAAATCAGAATCATTTGGAATAAATCTTAAAATACCAATATTGTAGGTACCTTGAACATTTCACTTTATGTGACCTGCTTTCAGATAAACACTGTAGCTTTCGTTTCTAGGTCAACTTCTGATGTCTAAACGATGTTTATTAAATATCTATCAGGCTTTAGAGAAGAATATTAAGGCTCGGACAGTGGTTTCAGATGTCTCTAAGGCGTTTGACCAGGTGAGGCATGTTGGCCTTCTCCACAATTCCAAGGTCTATATCACTGTCCGGATATTTGACTTAATCCAATCGTTCTTGACAAATCGAATAATGACGATCGTGTTAGACAAACCTCGAGGAGAGCAACTTACTGCGCCATTTTTGGTTTTACATTTTCCAATAGCATGAAGTGGAACGATTATTTTAAATCCAGAGATGGATAAGCATTGTGATTGGCTCTGATCTGGCATCTCGTTTACACTCGCTCTCTCACAGACGTGCCGTCACCTCCCTCTGTCTTTTCAACAAATACTTTCACGGTAACTGCTCTGACGAGCTACTTTCGCTAGTTTCCAAACTGATGAATTTAAGCGTGCCACTAGGTGGGCCTCTCAGTCCCAACCTTTCACTGTCGAAACAGTTAAATGTAGCCATCTCTTCTACTCCAATAGCTTCATGTCTCGCACCTCCCGTCTGTGGAAATCCTTTCCTGTTGTTTCCTTGATAGCTATAATCTCCAACTATTCAAATGTAATGTTAATCGGCATCTCCAGATGCCTTGATCTATTCCCTGTCCTTCTCTTCATCCTTTCCTCAATCAGGTCTCTTTACTCATGCTCCCACTCTCTGTAACCTCTTACGTGCTTGTGGCACTCCCGCCTTGCTTGGGGTGAAAAGTTAAAAAAAAAAAAAAAAAAAACTGTTGTAGGGCTCTCCCCTTTTTACATAAGATAGATTCGTCCAAAGTATACTTATACTGACAGAGAGAATACCTGGTGTTGAGATACGTGGAGACAGGTTGAGAGATACGGAGACAGACACAGGGTGTTCTCAGAGAAAGAGAGAGAGAGATTACGGCTTTACTTACAGAGACTTGTACATATACTTTCTACTAACCCGCATTCCTGGACTACTAATCTTCACTTCAAGTCTGTATTCGTAGGTTTAATACACTTATTTTTTTTTTCTCTCAATTACTGGCGTTGTTTATTTATTTGTACAGGATTCCATTCACGGAATCCACAACAAAAACCCTGACACGTCTGCTGCTAAGAAGGTTGGTTCGGTATCGCCTCAGACAATTGATCTTGTTAGAATACATCTTTCATATTTATAAAACTACCATTCATCCGTGAAGTGAATATTACTGCCTTATGTCTTCTGGTAGCCCAGTTATACAACTCGAGATTCTCGTCGAAATCCAATGAAGGCTTTGCAAATGGGCCCTGACCTGGCATCTCGGCTTCAGTCTCTTTCCCTTGGTTGGAATGATTCAAAATAAAATAAAAAATTGCATTCGTAGCGTTTTTTAAATCATGTTTTGCATCATAATTTAAATAATTTACGATTTCAAAAATCCACCCTCTATGTAATTCCTCGTTTTCACACACACACACACACACACACACACGTGTTATGGATTACTGAATGGCGTTGATAAAAGAAGATAACTGTTTACGCGAGACGTTAAGGCATTAATGTTCAGAGAGGCATCTTTTCGGGAATCTGTTTCAAAAAGTAACAGTTCTTGGGAACAAAGTGTTCGTCTTATTGAACTGCCTTTAAAATAATCTTGGCTAATTTTGTCTGTCTTTTATATATGTTAACCTTTCATGATGTGGGCGATCATGACTCTCCACACATCCCATCCCTTGTAAATCTGTGAATCTCTCCTTACCATCCCTTTATTTATGTTACCCTGTTTTCCTCTGTCCGTAAATCTGTCCTGTGAGTGTAGAATTCTCTATGCCGTCTTTTTTCAATATTTGACCCAGAAATTTCATTTTTTTTCTCTTATTTCCTATTTCCTTTAAACTTCTACGTTGCCTTTTAATTCTTTATAATATTATACAGATGCAAAACTCATGTATGCCAAATGGATTTCCTGATTATGGTATTAACCCGTGTCCCGGCATAGACGTGTATATACGTTTTTCAGGCACGAACGAATAATACGTCAATGTCCCTCAGTTTCTTAGTTACTATATTAAAAACAAATTAAAAAAAAATTGGTCTGCAAAATGAAAGGTTTTCCCGAAAATAATCGCCGGGGAAGGGGTTAATATCACACAGCAAATTTGTCCTGATAAAATCTTCGAGATATCAATGTTTTTTTGTCTTTATATATATATATATATGTCAATCAATGATACAAATTTACAGAAAGTGGATTTTTATATTTTACTTTCTAAATTTATAAACGTTCATTGCCAATGTCGTTAATGTCAAAATTATTCGTTTCTGCTTTTCGCGACAAGTTAGTTTTTCTTTAATATCGAATTTATTAATTTTTATCATTCTCTTATTTGTCAGTTTGATAAATCGGATTCATAGAATTTTAATTTTCAAATATAACTTCATTTGGAAAGTTAATTTTTAGTTATATTTGCGTTCACTTTCTAACGGCTTCGTGGGGGATGGTTAACAATCGATTAGTTATCGATCTCTAAAGGCCAGTCTATTTTCGAAATATAATTGTATACAAATAGGCATACCTACCCACTCTTAATATTGTTATATTTTCAGATATAACATCCATTTACAATCTACAGTTGTTTATAAAATAGAAAAGGGATAAAAATATATAAAAGTTCCTAATGGCAAGTTCTTAAAATTCATATATTCACATATGCTTGCAAGAAAGCGTGCATTTGTGAATATTGGTCTTTTGGTGTAAATATATCGCGATAAATGCTATTTCTAGTGGGTCCACATGATTGGGTAGACTGTTTAATGGCATATTAGCTCCTTATGGGTTGAAATAATAAAAAATGTCATTCTGATTTCACAATTGAATACATGGTAGATGATACTCAGCTTTTGTGTATATACATGATTGTTTGAACATAATTACTAGAGCCGGTGATACGTTTGATGTTTTAAGTTTGAAGACATATTTTGGAGTACAGTTTGATTTAAGAAATTGTAGGATATTATAGGGGTTAATGTTATGAAAGTTCTTTCATGTTAAAAGATTTATTGTTGGTAAGTTTGTTTTTATATAAAAATATATTGCTGGTATTTCTTTTACTATAAAAAATGTATTTTTATACTTTCATAGTGTTTTGTTTTTGTTTATAGGTTCATTATTTACGAATAGCTGGGACCCTAACCAACCAGGGTCAGGATTAACATGGCAACAACAATTAGGAGGTGGTTCCACACTACTGAAAATCTCCAATCTCCAGATCAGAGGCCTTTTTTTCCGGTTGTAGCTTATCGTCATGACTGAGTAGATATTCTTATTTTAATTAAAGTGAAGTTGACCTCTACCGGCCTTGGCAGTCGAAAGATTTATTAAATAATATTTACATATAGACACGGAGTGAATTTGTGTTTTTTTTCATTATTATGTGTAATCGCTTTTAAGCGCTCAGCCAAGATCGAACACTTCGGCACATAAATGACAAAATGAAAAACGATCTGTGATGAATTTCGTCTAATGAATTTCTCGAGATCGAAAGGCATGACATATTTTTTTCCAATTTGTTCTTATATATACGGTTTGACGGAAATACCTGCCAGAAATACCTCTCACGTAAGACAAAGTTACCATTATGTGGGAGGTATTTTTGTCCCCACTCTGTATGTATGTATGTATATACATGCATGTGTAATGGTTAGCAATCTTGTCTCGCTAGAACAATTACGACTGTGTAGAGAGTTCGATCCTCACTGGGTGCATCCCACTTTCGGCCTTGTGCCACATCTAAGCTACACTTGAAAAATCACTATATGCATGCATACGAGCAAACTGGTCTCCTATATAGTGACCCACATACGTTTCAGTTGTCGCTTTTCGATCACACCGCACTAGTTTACTTGTGGCAGGAGGGTGATCAATTGCTTTCCGCGTTGAATCTCATTGGATTCGATCGATCACTGATTTGCCTCATGCGCGCATATATATATATATATATATATAGTTAAATTTTACAGACTTGTTTTGCATCTATCGTAACTGTACATGATCAGCCGTATCTATTTGTCACATACTTACCTTCTAGAATATAGAATATGTGATTCTAATTGTCTAATTTTGGGGTATGATATTGATTCTGATGCTGTGCTTTTCATCCAAATCGAATGACAATTATGGATAATTCTTCCTATTAAAGAGCAAATCATCGAAAACCAATTATTAAACAGTTTTTTTTTTATCATTCCCCCCAGCACCAAAATGGCAAAGTCATTAAGACGCAAGGGGGGGGGGTCTGAGTGAAACAATATAAGAAGAAATATTATTAAAGGGCGATAGCAATAAACGAAAAGGAATTAAGACAAGATTACAAAACTATATTTTATTTAATTCCTTAATCTGTACAGCTTCTCATTCGTTCCCATTTTTTTTTCAGTTTTCCTGGCAAATATTTACTTTCTTTGCTTCTATATCCGATTGATTCTCCTTTTTTTTTTTTCAAAAGGAATTCTCAATATTCAATGATGCCAACTTCTCAAAAAGTAAAACAAATAAATTTTCTTTCAAAATAGAACGTTTTCCATCGTTTAATATAGGTACCTCTTTGTAAAAATATATATATTATTTCCCTACTTATTATTTTAAGTTCTTTTTTTTTTCATCCTCCTTATACTTGATTTGATTTGGTTACGAAAAATTAAGTTAATGATGTGTTTATTTTTTTTTGTGTGTGTGTCAGAGAGGGGTCTGGCACCATTATTCTAAATCTCGCTGAGGTTTATTTTAAAGTAAAAATTCTTCCTTTTACATTTGTTACTCTCCGCTTAATTTTATTAAATTTCGAGAATTTAAATCAATTCTGAGTCTGTCTATATTTAAATAATAATGTAAATACTGTAAATCAATTCTGTTTGGTCAAACAAACACCATTTACCAAAAATCTGCTCTGAATCGTAAAATAAAAAAAAATGGAATAAAACTATATTAGAAAAGCTTTTATAAATATTATATATTAAGGACACTATTGTCTTAAAAATAAATTTTCGATGAATAAATTTTTAAAAGAATGTTAAACTAAGTAAATATTTGTTTAAAATTAGATTAATTATACTCTAAATCAAATAATATTCCACAAATAAAGTTCCAGAAAGATTTTATTTTTGGAATTTCTTTTTTTTGTTTACTAAATAGAATTACATTCCGATGAAAGACGACTAAAAATAGACGCAAATCAGGTATTTTAGCAAATCAGGTATTTTAGCAAATCAGGTATTTTAGCAAAAAAAAAATCTCCTTCCAGTCAATTTAAATTAGTTTTTGAAATACAGCAAAATAGTTTGCTTATTGGAAATATTACATTTAATCTATTAGCTTAAAGTTAAAACTAAAATAAAAGCTTCCGGAAAGATTTTTCACTTTCAAAAATTCATTTTAAATCTTAGTTATAGGGTTTTCTGTAGACGCCTCTAGTTTAATAGGTTGAAATAAACATTTCCGCAGATTTTTAAAAAGTACTAATAAACCGATTTTTCATATCACTCTTGGAATTTAAATAACCAAAAATACAGGCATGTGGTCTTGCAGTTATAAAGCAGAAAGTCTGTATCCCCCACATAGAACAATGGCGTTCGGTTTGAAACGACATTCATTATTATGCTTCATTCTTTTATCCTTCCAAAATTTAAGCTAAACTGTGACTTTTAAACTGAAGTTATTATTAGTTCTATTCATCACCAGGAAGGATCAGGGAATCATCGCTGGCAACCAGTTATTAGTCAGAGCAGTGTGTGGTGTGAAAATAAAGACAAGACGCAATTCAATATAATACCGTTGGCCACTTAAAAGAGGCAAAAACACCTTTAGTTAATTCTTCTAACACCAAAATATACGGCCATTTTCATAACTAGTGGTTTCGAGATATGGTCGGCTGAGAGATAGCTACATAGTCTGCAGATCAACTCTGCACAGGGTACTGGACTATTGGCATTATTGCATGGAGAGTTTCCTAGAATAGTCTGTGGCATGGGCGGATAGTACGCCCGTTTGAATTAATGGTCTCATATCGATAACCAAGGTGAGCTTTCAATTGGAGAGCATCTGTTGTAATTTAAACGAGAGGCAGATGGGCTGCGCCAGGGGAAATGGACCCAAGACAGGCTACAAGCAAATGAAAACCTCACCGTCATTAACCTGGATATATGAAGGGAATTGGTCATATGTTCATTTGTGAAGACCTTTACAGTCGCAGCTGGTCAAGGTACTGATGATGGTCTGGTTTTAGCATTGCCGTGTCAACAAATTATTGATAGTGAGTTCAATGTTCCGAATGACTGCACATCAATATAATATAATGTATTGATTTCATTTATATATATATATATATATATATATATATATATATATATATATATATATATATATATAGAGAGAGAGAGAGAGAGAGAGAGAATAGATCTAAGAACACACAGGGGTCATTAAAAATAAAAATACCGAAAGTAATTCATCATTTCTCTCGGGTAACCTTAATTGTTTTATGATCCTTCGCGCAGAACTCTTCACTGCCAATTCAAGAAAGACATTCGGTTTACTAACACAAAAACAGAATGTCTCATATCGAGAATATTTAGCATCGAAAAACATAAAGGAACAAAATTAATTATTTTTAATAATATGTGGAAATCCCCGCCTTTTACCTGAAGACGGTCGCGAGACCAGAATCACGTGTAGTAAAATTATGGAAAATAAAACAATATTTTTTTTTAAAATCCACATTGCTGCCAAAGACGTTTGCAGTACCACTCTTCTTTTTAATACATACATATATATATATATATATATATATATATATATATATATATATATATATATATATATATATATATGATGAATATATTATGATGTATCTGGGCATCATTTTCTTCATTTATAAGAGTATGATTAATTTCAAACGAATGTTATGTGTTAAATGTTTTTCATTTTTGATGTTTAGAACAATTTTCTTAGTTTTCAGCATATATTTAAATATAAATTGTCTATTGTCTGACCACTTTCGGCTTACCTAAGATATTATCAAAGATTTTTTCTTTGTGCAGCTGGTTTCAACATTTACATGTGATTTCCTGTTATAATTTTTTTCTTGAACGGAGTACAGTCATCAGCGAAACGAACAGGTGCTATGGCATTACGAGAAGGGCCGAAGATACGATTAATGGAATCATAAAACTAGGAAGTTTTGTTTTCGTCAGCAAAACGTTGAAATTCCTCACATTTGCAGAGCCACCTGTTGTTTTGATTTTTCCGAAGCTTCCGTTATACTTCTGCTTGTAGCCGGTGCTAATATGAGAACGTGGATGTGCAACATGAGCGTCGTGTGCTTGATTCTTGGCATTTAGAAGTGGTTGCATAACAGATTCATCGAACCAATCTAGGTTCTTACGCAGTGGGGAGGGATTTAATATGTTGTCTAAGTAGCAGTGGTTTACCTACTTCACGCCGCTGGCGAGTATTGTATTTTGTTGATGTTATAAAGATTACCATTTCATTTCTAACCTCCGTTTTGGCTATTCCTCATTCAGTAACCATTTCTAGGTTACTATATATATATATATATATATATATATATATATATATATATATATATATATAACTTGTGCACGCGTATTTGTAGGATGTACAGGTTAGTCCGAAAGTCTTTTCACACACACCCCACTAGCAAAACGTAATGAGAACATTAGAATAACAATACAAAGCACATGTATCAGATTTAGTTTATTCACTTTGATTGACGCTGTCGCATATCGAGAAGCTCTGTATGAACGCCATCATTTTTGTGGCACAGATGCGGCGCCATATCATTTGTGATATTTTACAAAGCTGTGCTTAGTTGCAAAGGCTCTTCGAACGGCGTCCTTCAACTGATGGGTATTCTGGTATCGTTCATGTGAAACTCTCTCCTCTAGAGCATTGTCGCAATGTTTAGTATGGACTTCTGGGAGGACAATCGACAGGTGCTGGAGATTGTCAAGACCCTTGCTCCATCCATCCATCCCGAAAAACTTCATTTACGTATTTTATGACAGTGATAGCATGTTGCAGTGGGACACCATCTTGTTGAAACCAACAATCATTCAGGCCAACATTTAACCTCCGGAACAGTGGGACAAACCGCTCCCTTAACATGGCTAGGTAAGAGTGCTGGTTAACAGATCACGAAGAAATAGGGTCCTATCAAGTGCTTACTCAATATGGCGGCCAAATCATGTGGAGGTATTTGCTCCGCTTCTTCGTAATAGTACGGATTTTCCTTGGTTCAGAAATAAATATTCCTAGCCCGTTCACATGCCACACGTCCATGTCGCTATGGCTTAGATCATTGAGATGGCTTAAACGATTTCAAATCAAGATCCTCTGTCATGTGTGTTAATATTTTGGGGATTATAAATATTGGTTTTGGGAATTCCTAGCTCGTCATGACTTCTCGGGTGACCGTAGCACGGACGTCTCCACATTTTCACATGTGTTTTTTCGCGTTGAGAGTTGCCCTGATCCTCGATTTGTCCTTGATTCTTTGAGCTGTATCGTCCTCTTCGGAGGAGCTGGTTTGTCGAATCTTGCAGAGAAGTCATGTCGTATATCCTCCATGTTCTTTGCAAGAATGCACACGATCATGTGTCCATACACATTCAAGCAGCCTCTCTTTCAAACTGTAGGACCTCGTGTCAGCTAAATAGAAAATGATATTATGTAGGAGTGGCAAGACTTTTATACAGACTGGTCCGAAAGTCTTGGACCGATTTTAAATGTGAATTAAGTTTAAGCGTCTAATGATTTTTTTTCTTTTTCTTTTAGATTTAACAACTTAAGTCTTTGACAATTTCAACCATGGAAAGATTAACAATCAAATAACGTGTTAAAGTTATCGAAGCTTATTACTAAAATGGCTTTATTAAATGAGAAGTTTCCAGGTCGCATCATCTCTCGAAACAGCGAATTCAATTGGCTACCATGATCGTGCGACTTGACGCCTTTAGATTTCTTCCTTTGGGGGGTCATCTCAAAAGTAAGATCTATACCAACAGGCCACCAAACATTCAACAACTGAAGGCTCAGATAATAAGGCATATTGGTGAGATCGAAGAGCAACTATGCAGAGACGTCATCAAAAATTTTGACCATCGAGTGGTAGTGTGCCGCCGAAGCCTTAGCGGACATTTGGGCGATATTATATTTCATACATAATCGCCGTGACTTAAATAAGATGATCCAATAGAGAAATAAATTTTCACTAATACCACTGATTTATTTACTGCTGACTTTGATCCGTCTTAATGAAACACCCTTTAGTATTCGAAGCAAAAGTGGAGAAGCGAAAAAGTAGTACAATTTACAAACGACGTGTTTCGCCGATGTCTGTTGGTCTCAGCTTCTTAAAGTTTTGATGAAAGGCAAAAATGTATGTAAGGAAAATATGTTGGGATTTTTAGGATAAGAGGAGGAAATATATTACCTTGTTAGATCTGACGACCAGAAATGAGAAAGTGTCTTTGTTATATATGAGCTGTGGGTGTTTGTTGGATTTCGGGTTTCAGCTCGCTGATTTAAAATCAGCCCAATTGAATCAGAATCTTCAAGGCCATTTCTGTGTTGTGTAGATATAAATATTCGAGCCACCACAAAACACACATGGCCTGAAGATCGCGTGCAAACATGAAATGCTGTGATAACATCAGTGTCCGCTTTTATATTTATATACGTTCTATCCGTAATGTTGAGCACTTTTACCCATAAATGTAACAAACCTTAAAACTCTATTTTTCAATAAACCCAGTGTAACAGCAAAATTGTCAGATTGAGCTTTGAACCATTGTATCTTAGAAACGATTAAAAATATCTTACTAAATTTTTTTTATAACATTCGATCTTTAAATGACAATAGGTGCAGACAAACAAGATTAATGGTTAAAATTAAAAAATGTTTGACTTTCAAAATTTAATCTTAATTGGCCCCTCCACTTTTAACATCTGGTTCACCCAACCCAGTGTTCTAGCCACCCACCTCCACAATGTATTTTGTAGCACCCTACTAAACTCTCTTCGGATTTATGAATTAGATTCTCTGTCGTCTAGCAGAACCCACTGGATTTGGTATATGTTTATTCATTTGTCAAAGTTTCTTATGGAAATCTAATAGCATTTATTTTACTTCTCTGATAATGCTGGGATGGGAATGGTTTTCATAATTTATAATTTCACCTTGATAATATCCTTCGTTTAAATGTAAGTGATATCTATTAAAATAAATACATTATTTCTCGGTAAGTAGTGAGAAGAGAAAGCTTTTATACTACAATTTTCCTTTCAAAATGACGTATTAAACTTAAAAGACAATGGATTATAATTCATCAGTACATTTATATCGATAAACCTTTGATTTTCCAAAGGCTTACTGTTGCATCACGTTTAAACATTTTTCCCGTACGATCATCGGAGTAAAACAAGGTTGGTCAGTTCTTAGATGGATAACCTTGGGAATAACTGGTTTTGTAAGCTTGGATGTTCGGGTGGTGTAAACACGGAAGTTTTGATATCTGGGAAGCATCTTGACAGAGGACGGTAAGTGCGACACTGAGATCCGTAGACGTATTGAGATGGCCAAGGATGCATT
>CAHIKZ030003314.1:367500-457500 GCA_903632075.3 Acanthosepion pharaonis | reverse complement strand
ACTCAGCATTGCGACCGCACGTTCCAAAACGATAACACATTTCTCATATCATTTTTTTTGGTTTACATTTCTATTTTCGTTGTCCTCTCATTACCAAGAAGTAAAAACAAGAACAAAATCTATTTCCATACCTGAAGATGTCTGTAGGAACAGACGAAAGCTTTAAAAATTAAAATACCTTATGCAACTGGAATTTATGAACAGGGATCATATCATTCATATACAGGTTCGGGGTTAGTGTATCTTATTTTTTATTGTTTGCGAAGATGTATTCTCGCCATTTAAATCATTCACCTCTATATTTGTTTTTGTATGAATGATTCATATATATATATATTTATATATATATATATATAGCTCTGTTTTTTACATTGAGCTCTCTGGAATTATCCATACCGATTACCAAACAAACACACACACACAATATATATATATATATATATATATATATATATATATATATATATATATATATATACATAAATCATTACGTAAAATCATTACTATGTAAAATCATTACGCACATTTATCTACATAATAGTGTTTATTCGTATAACCTATATGGTTTTATTTTTTCAAGTGTGAAACTGCCAGTCTCAATATATTATTTATTTCTATCTATAATCAGATAACCTATAGTATAGCATGACAGAATGCCATAGAAATACCTTACAATAACAACAAACACAGGCAGTTACCAGGTTAGGACCAATAACATTGCAGATTCCTTGGATTTTTTGGAAGAATCTCCAAATATATAGCAGGAGCGCCGGACCAGATATTATTATTTTTTCGTGTCTCGCTGAATTTTAATTCTTTATTTAAGAATCTCGCCGGTTCTGTCTGGATATAGATTGAGAGTTAAAATACAAAGCAGCGAAAAAAAGATCAAATATTCTTCAGGTTGTGGAGGATCATGTCTCTCCACCACTTTCTAGCCTTTATATCTTTTAGCAATGTTTGTATCTCTCACTTCCTGTTCTTGTATCCATTTACATAGGACGTCTAAATGTTTATGTTATTATTAAGAGGAAAGATCAAAGTATTTTTTAATTATTTAAAAAAATTTTCCTTTTTTTTTTAGAACATTCTAAATTTTGATTAAATTTGTATCAACGGAACTAGTAAAATAACATAAAATTGTAACGCGTTTTTTCTCTATGACAGACATTAATTTTGAAAATCTTGCAAAAATAAAAATAATTGCAGGATTTTAATGAAACTTTCAGAAACTATTCACAAATAATGGAACTTATTATAAATAAGTTTTCCTTTTTTAAAGTCATGGTAATTTTTTTTCATATGTATTACCCGCCCTCCTAACTATTGTACGAAAACTCTATAATTTCAATTTTGGGAAAATTATTGATTATATTAGTTAAAAGCACAAGGCTTTTGAGGAAACCAAATCGTTTTTTTTTTTTTTTTTTTTTTTAGTTGGACCACCTTCACCTGAAAATTATTTCTGAATTATAACTTACAAAACTCAATAAAACAAAAATTGATTTAATTTCAAAGCTTTTAATTGCTTTTATTTATTTTTAATGAACAATATTGTCTGAAACCAAAAATATTTCGATGAAAAATGAATTTTAAAACAATTATTTGTTACTAGCAGTATAGGCCGGCGTTTTCTCTAGATCAAATCGACAATCATAAAGACTGAAAATAAAATTGACAAAGATTATTGTTTAAGATTGACGTACACGCATGTCTTAATTAGTTTTTTTTTTTTTTTTTTTTTTTTGCAAAACGCAAACTCAAACAAAACATTGTTTAAATCGTTATGAGTCTATCGATTGATGAATAGAATTTTTATTAGAAACAATTGTCTTGTAAAATTGGAATTTTTAAAGCATTCTGAATGTAAAAAAAAAAAAAAAAAAAGCAAGACAATAAAACACTACCTGCCAAAAAAAAGTGAAGTTTTATTGAAAATCAGTTTGAAAAATGTGGTAGCCTTTCTCTGTAATTTTTACAATTTATGATTTTTACTTTATTGAATACAGTAATAAAAATTGCATATTTTGCTTTTTTCATAATTAGAATTCTGATTTAAATATATTTTCCATCGTTGTTTCTAATACAAAAAAATATTAACTTTATTTGGGTTTATTAATTTATTACAAGTACTGTGTTCTTTCCTTAATAATTATCATCTTCGAAATATTGTTGTTTTTTTGTCTATCAGATTTCTTACGTCGGCATTTTTAAAATTATTTCTATATTTTTTTTAAATATTTTTAATTTCAAATAGAACCAATTATTGATCTGCCTTGTAACAAATTGCAAATGGAATTGTAAAACGGCCCTAAAGTACGTGGAATTATCTTTCCCTAAAGATAAAGAATTATCCGATTTTCGATTCGTACAATCAGTAGAGATCGTTAGATTATTGTTTAGGTTGACGGACACGCATGTCTTAGTTTTTTTTTTTTACGAATTGGTTTCAAACAAAAAAAAATTGTTTTCAATCGTTATGATGAGTCCCCTGATTGAATAAATTAGAATTTTATTATAAACAATTGTCTTGTAAATGGAATTTTTTTATTCTGAATGTATAAATAAAGAAAAAAAAGTGTACAAGACAATAAAAACACTACCTGCCAAAAAAAAGTGGATGTTTGTTTTATCGGCTTTCCGATCCCATATATAAAGGAACACACACACACACACACAAACAAACAACCTGAGTTTTTTAACTTTAATTTTTTCATTCTCACGATGTGTCTTAATGTGTTTTCAAATTGATTTTGTTAAAAACACCTGTGTTTTTTCCATTTTCGCGCCGTTAAACCACCACAAGGTAATTTTATGTAGTCCTTTGAAGTTTTGTTGAAATCAAAAAAAATGGAAAATCCGATCAATATATAAACATTACATCTGCGTTTTATAATAAGTTTTCTGAAATATTTTATTATTTTTTACATTAAATGTTGTTTAATTCTCCTGAAATTAGAAAAAGTTTATAAAATTTAACGAATGTCGTTATTAAGTAAATATATATTTACAGATTATAATTTCCAAAGTTTCTTACAAACTAACGAACACCAGTATATAAAAAAAATATAACGTGTCAATCAAATGTACGGAAGACTGGAAGTATCATACGTGCAATAAAAAAAAACGTCTCGTGAATTGAGTTTCTGTCTAGTATTTAACTTAAATACTGAATTTTTAATACAATTATTTGTTATTTCTGTAATTATAATAGATTTTTACATTTAAGTTGTTAAAATAATATAAAATTAGTTAAAAGCGGCATTCAGTTTCGTAAATGTCCTTTTGAGATAGATATAAATAGATATAGACCTATTTATGCGAAACACGTGTGGAGAAATCAGTTTGATTTTCAATTTCAACTGAGAAGGGTACCTACAAGTATCAGTATCATCTTATGAAATTTAAATTTGTATTTTATGTACACTTCTGATAAAATTCATAAGAAAGGTACCTATAAATTAATTTCTTATGAAATTTAATCTCCTCTCAACAGTCTTATTTTAATTTCTTTTGTAATATATTTTCCATAAAGCATCGTAAACGTAAAGGTAAAAATTAAGTACAAAAAAAATTAGAGCGCTGAAAATTTTCCTTAAAAATAACGAGGTAAATAATTTGTTTACTTACATCTAAATAATTTCACTTCTCTCCTTCCGTAGAACAAATTATCTTCACGTAAGCTATCTATACGTCATGAAAATGTCTTTTGTCTCCTGTCAAGTGACGCGAAATGTTATGACCTGCTTTGTTTTATTTTCAAACATTTTTTCGGCGCAGAAACTAAGTAATGCTTGTTTCAAAATATTTTGAATAAACATTATAATTTCTGATTTTCTTAAAATAAGTTTTGAAAAAATTATAATTGATTTTTAAAAAATTTTCAAACTTAGATTTTCATTTTTTTTATAAAATGAAAAAAATGGTTGACATGATTGATTATCTGTCAATTTTGCTGACTAAAAAAACAAGAATTTTAACGAAAATTTTGGACGTGCTAGGAACGATTAAAAAAAGTAAAAAATTACCCCCAAAATACTTTGATCCTCCTATTAATAATAACATAAACATTTAGACGATAAAATTTTGTTTTCGTCAAGTTTGGCGTATTTTTCCTCATACTATGCTCATTTAGCGATCTCACGAAGGTACCTAGACTTACACGACTTCATTTTCCGCTGAGGGTCGAAGCTCTCTTTCCTCATTCGGTAACGATACAACGCTACAGGCGCCTCAGCTTTCCACCAATAGTCACCCCAACATTACATTCAAATTCTCGGTGTGATCCCAAAACTGGCAAAGGACGTTTTGTATGCTGATAATAACACGATGAGTAAAAAACGACATGTTGAGAAATAAGAACTTTGAACAAATTCTGCTACGTCAACTCTTTCCCCCTACAAACTTATCGACATGGTGTATAGCAAATACGACATGGTGTATAGCAAATACGAAATGGAGGCTTCGTAAGCGCGCGGCAGATAACTATACATGCAAGCAAAGTACAAACGTTGTTCCTTTCATTTTTCTTATTTACCTATTGTATTTTTTATTTATTTATTTTGAAAAGAAATGAATTCATTTCTCAGTTCACCGACCATAATTGTTGGACCTAATTCTCTTTTAACTTGATGAGTTTAATTATTGGAATAACATTATCATTTTTATTGTTCTGCTTGTCGATTAGCTGTTTCTAAATTTCCTCAGAGGAGGTACTTTTTGGGGATTATCTTTGCCGTGAACAAATGTTCCGTATTCTTCAAAGAGAGACCAAAAAAAAAATAAATAAATAAATAAAAATAACGAGAGACAGAGGGGAAAAGGTTAAACATGAAAGCTCACCCACCCATACATACCTGACCCATCCCAGCGTGAGGCATTTTGAGGAGACGTCAGGCCATAAAAGTAAAAAACGTTCCTTTCAAATAGACGCCAGTTTAAAACGAAATTTGTCTAGCTCTGACCGTGAAAATGGCAAGTTTAAATTTTGTGAACAGCCAATTGATCTAAGATAGAACGATACATGCAAGTAATTGACAAACTTTGTTCTTTTACAGGAATCGATAAATTGTCGTCTAAATGTCGCAAAAATGAAAACATTGACATCTCATTTTAACAGATATATTTACCAAAATTACACAAAAAATATTTTGAAATACTAAACAGTAAATTTATTCTATAAAATCGCCATTGACTTCAACAATGACTTCCACACAACTTCGGAATCTCCTGCAACTCTTCTGGTCTGTCTCCTTGTTTAAGTTGGTCAATGCTGCCATAATTCTTGCCTTCAGTTCATCTTTGGTTGTATAAGGAGTTTTGTTGATCTCTCGCTCAACTGCGTCCCACACATAATAATCAAGGGGGGTGTAGTCTGGGGTGTTAGGTGACCAGATATAAAGGATGACGTAGTCTCAGAAATGATTGGGTTCTCCTGCTTGTGTGGCATGTTGCAGAATCCTGTTGCCAGACATAGGGTCTTCCAGCAGTCACCCTCTTGACCCAGGACAATACTATCTCCTCAAGGTACTTGATATAGTCCTACATGTTGAGTCTGAGGCACTCACCAATAAATTCAGGAGTTCTTTTCTTATCATAACTATCAGATTAAGATTTCCGGGCTGCTATGCCTTCGTAATCACCATTAAACTCAACCAACACTTTCCGAATCCTCTGAACGTCAATCTGAGGACAGTTCAAAATCTCTGAAATGTTCGTATTGAAGCTTCCGGCACAAATGCCAAGCAGTAAATTCTGGCGAAGTAAATTGCCTCATGGTGCTTCTTCTTTTTTCTTTTTTTTTTTTTTCACAGATGGTGCCCAACTAATCCTACTATACTATGCAGTCGACAAATCAAAAACAAAAAACAATGCGCATGCGCAAAATTAAAACTATAAAATAACAATTTACCCATTGCACCATGTATTTATTTATGCTTTTTCTTATTTAGTTATTATATCTATCTAAATTAGAATTAATTTTTCAGCTCACTGTCCGTAATTGTTTGATCTATTTCTCTTAACTGATGCGTTTAATGATTGGAATAATGCTATATTTTTTATATAGTATCGATTAACTGGTTCTGATAAATTTGCTCAGAAACTGTAAATCCTCCCTGATAAGCGTAGTCGTAATTCTCTGCTCGATTTTCACTTGCTATAAAATATTCCAAAATTACACCAAGTCGAGATTGAATATTAAAATCACATTCAGTTCCTCGCACATTTACTACACTGAGTTAATCATAGTTAACCCTAACCCTTTACTCTTACACATATCCTAAAATAAACATAATAAAGATATTTTTTAATTTCGTACGGGATTTTTTTTTATAGTCAACAATGCAGAGTGGAATATAGGAAAAAAAATAAAGGAAATAAACAGCTGTCCAATCCTGGCATAGCGTACGTCAGACATTTTGAAAATAATTTATCTGGGGTGATATTCTATGACAATATTTAAATTGAAATGCTGAATTAAGATTCGTTCAGACATTCTCACAGGTAACACTTAACTTTTAAACAAGATTAAAGTATCGCGACTTATACAAGTTATAACTTAATAAATGAAATAATTTACATTCATAGATATACCTTTACCCTTTCATCAGCATTGATAGAAAGAAGAAGAGGGCTAAAAGAAAAGAGAAAATAATCAGCCTTCTAACTACCAGCTATGAAACTTTGGCTGCAATCGAATATTAAATTAATAATATTAATTCAAAAGTTATATATATATATATATATATATGCTCCTGAAAAATTATTTCGATTGAGCTCTCTGGGGAAGAAGTGCGAGTGATTATTATTCTACTAATGCAATACTCTTCGATAAAACGAATCGAGTTCTCTCAGTCACTGGCGTGTTTATCTAAAAAATAAATACGCTTAAATTCACCTTCATCCCTGTCGTGCGCCAACGGTTTAGGAGTAGACAGACACCAATTCAGCCGGGTTTCGATCCTAGAGGCAACCGGACATCTAGCCACACTGATTAGCTGTGATACAGCGAAACAGTCTGTATGTGGATATATATATATATATATATATATATATATATATATATATATATATATATATATTAATGCATGTTTCATTAAATAATATAGACAAGTTTTGTCTATTTATTTTAAGTAAGTTCCTTTCATATTGTTTGATAAGCTTAATCACATTATCGTTGAAAGAGGAAAGGAAAACACCATATTGATACATGTTTAAATCCAATCTAAGCTTTCGGCTTACACAAGCCATTATCAAAGTTGACAATTTCACACACAACACACGGACGAAACAACAATGATAGTCTGCCTTTGCTGCATGAAAATTTTTAAGTAAAGACAAACTCGTATATAGGAGACGCGGAAGCGAAAATCGCGTTGCAGCTCGTGACGTTACACATGACCACGCGAGAGCGAAAACCGAGAAGTATTACGTATGGGAAGCCGTTGGTATAAACAAATGGCTTCTGTTATACATCATAGGCATTTAAGGATATTTCTGGAGATTTCATAGTTTATTTTGTTAAGGTTAGGTTTCAACTGTGTTATGCATATAGCTTCAAGAATTTTTAATTTTTGTTTATTGTTTTCAAGTATAGTTGTGTTGTCAACAAGGATTTTCCAGAATTGAGTACGCGGTCAGGCACGTTGTTTTAAATGTCTAAAAATGTTAGAGTTATCATTTAAATGTAGAGTCAAGCGCCGTGAAAGCGAGTTTGTGGTATGGCCAACATAAATATCATTTAATCCGTTGGAGATACAATCTCCCAAAGGGCACTTGAATTTGTAAACTATGTTGGTTTTCTGCAAATCGCTAACGGGGGGTGGGGGGAAGAATCATTGCGAATAGTTAAGTTGGATATAACTAGATTTAGCGTAGTATATGATTAACTTAATTTTTTTGTATGACCTTATAAGTCGCGGTCTTTCATCCGGGTATTCTTATTCGTTTGTTGTCGCCAAAATTAAGCTAGTCCCCTAGTTAAGGCAGTTGTCGAAATCTGTTTAACTGCCGTCCGTTTACTACCCTTCGCTGACCTGACATGTAAACTATACCACAAAACCCATCGACTGGCGACTAATTTTATTTTGAAGTGTTTCGAACTTATTGCAGGTAAGTCTTATATATTTATTTTTCTTGTTAGCCACTGACCAAGATTAAAATAAAACCTTTTTGCTTATTATAAAACTTTGATTTGCATGTGACACTATTTGCTAATAGGTAGGTCGGCGACTAAACTGGCTACCGATTCCAAGTTTTTGCGAATGTGCTAGATTGTAAGCAGCGAAGTAGGATGAAAAATAAGACCTATCAAAGAGCGAAAGAACAATCTCAATAAATCACTGTGGAACAAGGCAACGGAGAATCATTTCACTATCAATCCCAAGAAATATCATGTCATTTATCAAACAAAATAAGAAAATTAATATGATGAAGGTGGTTAAGTCTACTGGAATTAACTTGTCGACCGGTAAGCAGCGACATGTGCAATAGGTGTCACCTGGCCGTCATCCAGCAACTGTTAGCATAAACGGCGTAAATGGGGTCAAACAACTTGGAATTGATCCCTTGACCGGTAAGGAAAGATATGAACGACAGGTGCCACCAACCATCTTCCAGCCACTGTTCAAACAAAATAGAATTCTTGGGACATGGAACTTTAGAACATTAAACCATTGTGACAGGTTAGAAAATACTAGCAGCCTCGCTCGGCGTTGCCCGTGCTTGATTCAAAAATCGCACGACTCATACAGCAATCGCTATCACTTGACTTAAAATATTTTTGCCCTTCCTTGCCTTTAAAGGAGTGCCCTTTGCCGTGCTGATGTTGCTACATGCCATACTTCTTGCCTATCTCACACTGCGAATTTTTTCTAAGCTCTATACTAAACATTAAATCTGTTATGAAAAAGAACTAAACAAAATGAACACAAAACGATCAGCTTTAAAAAAGGACTCGTAACTGGAAAAACCGAATGAAAAAAGAATGTTAACAACAAATACATTTTCACACCCAACCCAGTTCTGCGGAATCACAATCAACGTTGAGTTTAAGCAAGCGAATGAGCCAATTGGAGTAAAGTGTTATGCAGATTTCAATTTTTCCCACTTGTGACGAATGCAGCTATCGATCTTTTTTTGCATGCTAGTTAAAGTTCGTGTCAGTCAGATGTTGGCTCTCAAGCTGTCCAATAGACTCTTCCTGCCTATTCGTGGCAGCCAGCTACAGGCTCTCACTCAGTAGAAAATGGCTGCAAACTACATGAAAACTGTCGTAGAAGCATTAAAAATCAATTATTTCCACTATCGATGGGAGTCGGTCTTGGCCTTCCTGCTAACTTGGAGCATGTGCATATAAATTTTGGTGCAAATCCGTCGAAAATTGCGGCCGTGTATTCGCTACACACACACACACACACACACACACACACACACACACACACATCCTGCCTTTTTTAGATAGAGATTAAACAGAAAATGAGCAGGTTAAATGTCAACATATTGGGAAAAGTGATGAGCAAAAAATGGTGATTTTGTCGGTGAAAAACACAAGAACATATATACAGTTGGAGAGAAAAATGAAAGGCGTAAAACATGAAGAATTCCGTTCTAGGATGTTGCCAATTATCTGAACATACACGTCATGGTTTTGTATGCACCGGCAGCAGAAATTGAAAAATTCTAGTTTACTCTAGATGCAAAACGCAATAAATTATAATTGTCATAAGAAAACTGAGTGACAAAGTCGTAATGAGAGGGAAAGTGAAATAGAATCATATCTGGTTTCAAGAACACTCAAAAACGGACATGGAGAAACCCAGGGCAAGAAAAAAGATTAATTATATAACTATATACAAGAGATTCAGGAATGCAGTTTTACACTGCAAAACATACCCACCTTCCATAAACATAAAAAAAAGCCTTTGACAGCATCCAAAATTGCAATACGGCAAATTCTGAGCGAGCCGAACTTGAAGAAATATATGAAAAGTGTGAAAAGCAGATACGAGAAATGGAAACTCGAAGTAGAATATATTTAAAAATATAATAGACAAAAGGAAAATAAACGAAAAGAAATGAATGGATGACAGATTAAAAAAGATAAAATACAGAAAGACAGAATACATGGTTGTTAGCAAAAGGACGAGCCCAAGATGCAAATTACAAATCGGGTATACCAAAATCAAACAGGGAAAAAAAAATTAAATATATGGAAAGAAGAAGGAAAGAGCGACGCTGAAATCCGAAGCCACAAAACTTTCATTTTATTTCCTTTAAATCATTATTAGTTTCTCATGTGTTCCGTCTATGGTCAGTCAGTTATGTGCCATGCGTGATAAACGCTTAGGCGATTATGTCTCTTTCGATACATAACTGATGAGGCAGATATTTTCCCGCAGTAGTTTGCCATTTCTTTCTGCAATCGACCAGTTGCCATTTAATGTTAGAAAACCCGGTCTGTCCCGCTATTTACCCATAGGAGGATGGAACAAAAGAAGAGGATTCATACCTTACCCAAGGGTATTAGCACGTAAGTGAATGTAATGGACTCGACGGGAATTCGAACTCGGCTCTCCGATTCCTCAATCCGAGCCGCTATCCACTATTCCAGCGTTACCCATACTTCCGTAAGATCACATCCGTCGCTTCGGATTTTCGTGATACATTTTCCATCGTCTAAATTAGCGCTTCTGAAACTTTTTTTTTATTCATCACGAGATTTTTCGCGACTCCAGGAACTACACTGAAAATACATCCGCTGTTACTATTCTTAGTCGCAATGGCGCCGCATGCGCGTTTTATTACCACTGCGCCTGCGTGATGCATCACCTTAAATATTGGGCGTTTGTGAAATAACATAGAAACTGAAATATTTAATATTCGCGACATCAGCATTTCGGTTTGGTTTGATTTATTTTGTTTAACGGCATATCAACCTCAATGGGTTATTTAATGCCGACAACATTTTTAGGATAGATTCGTATGAATAGAATATGTATTCTTTGGTTTAGATTGGTTTGGTTTATTTTGTTTGACGGCATATCAACCTCAATGGGTTATTTAATGCCGACAATATTTTTAGGATAGATTCGTATGAATAGAGTATGTATTCTATGGTTTAGATTGGTTTGGTTTATTTTGTTTGACGGCATATCAACCTCAATGGGTTATTTAATGTTGACAACATTTTTATTATAGATTCGTATGAATAGAATATGTATTCTTTGGTTTAGATTGGTTTGGTTTATTTTGTTTAACGGCATATCAACCTCAATGGGTTATTTAATGCTGACAACATTTTTAGGATAGATTCGTATGAATAGAGTATGTATTCTATGGTTTAGATTGGTTTGGTTTATTTTGTTTTACGGCATATCAACCTCAATGGGTTATTTAATGCTGACAACATTTTTAGGATAGATTCGTATGAATAGAATATGTATTCTTTGGTTTAGATTGGTTTGGTTTATTTTGTTTAACGGCATATCAACCTCAATGGGTTATTTAATGCTGACAACATTTTAGGATAGATTCGTATGAATAGAATATGTATTCTTTGGTTTAGATTGGTTTGGTTTATTTTGTTTTACGGCATATCAACCTCAATGGGTTATTTAATGCCGACAACATTTTAGGATAGATTCGTATGAATAGAATATGTATTCTTTGGTTTAGATTGGTTTGGTTTATTTTGTTTTACGACATATCGACCTCAATGGGTTATTTAATGCCGACAACATTTTTAGGATAGATTCGTATGAATAGAATATGTATTCTTTGGCTTAGATTGGTTTGGTTTATTTTGTTTTGCGGCATATCAACATCAATGGGTTATTTAATGCTGACAACAATTTTAAGATAGATTATTATGAATAGAATATGTATTCTTTGGTTTAGATTGGTTTGGTTTATTTTGTTTTACGGCATATCGACCTCAATGGGTTATTTAATGCCGACAACATTTTTAGGATAGATTCGTATGAATAGAATATGTATTCTTTGGTTTAGATTGGCTTGGTTTATTTTGTTTTTTACGGCATATCAACCTCAATGGGTTATTTAATGCCGACAACATTTTTAGGATAGATTCGTATGAATAGAATATGTATTCTTTAGGTTTAGATTGGTTTGGTTTATTTTGTTTTAACGGCATATCAACCTCAATGGGTTATTTAATGCCGACAACATTTTGGATAGATTCGTATGAATAGAGTATGTATTCTTTGGTTTAGATTGGTTTGGTTTATTTTGTTTTACGGCATATCAACCTCAATGGGTTATTTAATGCCGACAACATTTTTAGGATAGATTCGTATGAATAGAATATGTATTCTTTTGATTTTAGATTGGTTTGGTTTATTTTGTTTTACGGCATATCAACCTCAATGGGTTATTTAATGCCGACAACATTTTTTAGGATAGATTCGTATGAATAGAATATGTATTCTTTGGTTTAGATTGGTTTGGTTTATTTTGTTTTTTTGGCATATCAACCTCAATGGGTTATTTAATGCCGACAACATTTTTAGGATAGATTCGTTTATGAATAGAATATGTATTCTTTGGTTTAGATTGGTTTGGTTTATTTTGTTTTACGGCATATCAACCTCTATGGGTTATTTATTGCCGACAACATTTTTAGGATAGATTCGTATGAATAGAATATGTATTCTTTGGTTTAGATCGGTTTGGTTTATTTTGTTTAACGGCATATCAACCTCAATGGGTATTTAATGCCGACAACATTTTTAGGATAGATTCGTATGAATAGAATATGTATTCTTTTGTTTAGATTGGTTTGGTTTATTTTGTTTTACGGCATATCAACCTCAATGGGTTATTCAATGCCGACAACATTTTTAGGATAGATTCGTATGAATAGAATATGTATTCTTTGGTTTAGATTGGTTTGGTTTATTTTGTTTTTACGGCATATCAACCTCAATGGGTTATTTAATGCCGACAACATTTTTAGGATAGATTCGTATGAATAGAATATGTATTCTTTGGTTAAGATTGGTTTGGTTTATTTTGTTTTACGGCATATCAACCTCAATGGGTTATTTAATGCCGACAACATTTTTAGGATGGATTCATATGAATAGAATATGTATTCTTTGGTTTAGATCAGTTTGGTTTATTTTGTTTTACGGCATATCAACCTCAATGGGTTATTTAATGCCGACAACATTTTTTAGGATAGATTCGTATGAATAGAATATGTATTCTTTGGTGTAGATTGGTTTGGTTTATTTTGTGTAATGGCATATCAACCTCAATGGGTTATTTAATGCCGACAACATTTTTTAGATAGATTCGTATGAATAGAGTATGTATTCTTTGGTTTAGATTGGTTTGGTTTATTTTGTTTTACGGCATATCAACCTCAATGGGTTATTTAATGCCGACAACATTTTTAGGATAGATTCGTATGAATAGAATATGTATTCTTTGGTTTAGATTGGTTTGGTTTATTTTGTTTTACGGCATATCAACCTCAATGGGTTATTTAATGCCGACAACATTTTTAGGATAGATTCGTATGAATAGAGTATGTATTCTTTGGTTTAGATTGGTTTGGTTTATTTTGTTTTACGGCATATCAACCTCAATGGGTTATTTAATGCCGACAACATTTTTTTTATAGATTCGTATGAATAGAATATGTATTCTTTGGTTTAGATTGGTTTGGTTTATTTTGTTTTTGCGGCATATCAACCTCAATGGGTTATTTAATGCCGACAACATTTTTAGGATAGATTCGTATGAATAGAGTATGTATTCTATGGTTTAGATTGGTTTGGTTTATTTTGTTTTACGGCATATCAACCTCAATGGGTTATTTAATGCCGACAACATTTTAGGATAGATTCGTATGAATAGAATATGTATTCTTTGGTTTAGATTGGTTTGGTTTATTTTGTTTTACGGCATATCAACCTCAATGGGTTATTTAATGCCGACAACATTTTTAGGATAGATTCGTATGAATAGAGTATGTATTCTTTGGTTTAGATTGGTTTGGTTTATTTTGTTTTACGGCATATCAACCTCAATGGGTTATTTAATGCCGACAACATTTTTAGGATAGATTCGTATGAATAGAATATGTATTCTTTGGTTTAGATTGGTTTGGTTTATTTTGTTTTACGGCATATCAACCTCAATGGGTTATTTAATGCCGACAACATTTTTAGGATAGATTCGTATGAATAGAATATGTATTCTTTGGTTTAGATTGGTTTGGTTTATTTTGTTTTACGGCATATCAACCTCAATGGGTTATTTAATGCCGACAACATTTTTAGGATAGATTCGTATGAATAGAGTATGTATTCTTTGGTTTAGATTGGTTTGGTTTATATTTTGTTTTACGGCATATCAACCTCAATAGGTTATTTAATGCCGACAACATTTTTAGGATAGATTCGTATGAATAGAATATGTATTCTTTGGTTTAGATTGGTTTGGTTTATTTTGTTTTACGGCATATCAACCTCAATGGGTTATTTAATGCCGACAACATTTTTAGGATAGATTCGTATGAATAGAGTATGTATTCTTTGGTTTAGATTGGTTTGGTTTATTTTGTTTTACGGCATATCAACCTCAATGGGTTATTTAATGCCGACAACATTTTTTTTGGTTTAGGATAGATTCGTATGAATAGAATATGTATTCTTTGGTTTAGATTGGTTTGGTTTATTTTGTTTTTACGGCATATCAACCTCAATGGGTTATTTAATGCCGACAACATTTTTAGGATAGATTCGTATGAATAGAGTATGTATTCTTTGGTTTAGATTGGTTTGGTTTATTTTGTTTTACGGCATATCAACCTCAATGGGTTATTTAATGCTGACAACATTTTTAGGATAGATTCGTATGAATATTATGTATTCTTTGGTTTAGATTGGTTTGGTTTATTTTTGTTTAACGGCATATCAACCTCAATGGGTTATTTAATGCCGACAACATTTTTAGGATAGATTCGTATGAATAGAATATGTATTCTTTGGTTTAGATTGGCTTGCTTTATTTTGTTTTACGGCATGTCAACCTCAATGGGTTACCTAATATCGACAACATTTTTAGGGTTGATTCGTATGAATATAGTATGTATTCGTTGGTTTAGATTGGTTTGGTTTATTTTGTTTTACTGCATACCAACCTCAATGGGTTATTTAATACTGACAACATTTTTAGAGTAGATTCGTATGAATAGAGTATGTATTCTTTGGTTTAGATTGGTTTGGTTTATTTTGTTTTACGACATATCAACCTCAATGGGTTATTTAATGCCGACAACATTTTTAGGATAGATTCGTTTGAATAGAGTATGTATTCTTTGGTTTAGATTGGTTTGGTTTATTTTGTTTTACGGCATATCAACCTCAATGGGTTATTTAATGCCGACAACATTTTTAGGATAGATTCGTATGAATAGAGTATGTATTCTTTGGTTTAGATTGGTTTGGTTTATTTTGTTTTTACGGCATATCAACCTCAATGGGTTATTTAATGCCGACAACATTTTAGGATAGATTCGTATGAATAGAGTATGTATTCTTTGGTTTAGATTGGTTTGGTTTATTTTGTTTTACGGCATATCAACCTCAATGGGTTATTTAATGCCGACAACATTTTTAGGATAGATTCGTATGAATAGAATATGTATTCTTTGGTTTAGATTGGTTTGGTTTATTTTTTGTTTTACGGCATATCAACCTCAATGGGTTATTTAATGCCGACAACATTTTTAGGATAGATTCGTATGAATAGAGTATGTATTCTTTGGTTTAGATTGGTTTGGTTTATTTTGTTTTACGGCATATCAACCTCAATGGGTTATTTAATGCCGACAACATTTTTAGGATAGATTCATATGAATAGAATATGTATTCTTTGGTTTAGATTGGTTTGGTTTATTTTGTTTTACGGCATATCAACCTCAATGGGTTATTTAATGCCGACAACATTTTTAGGATAGATTCGTATGAATAGAATATGTATTCTTTGGTTTAGATTGGTTTGGTTTATTTTTGTTTTACGGCATATCAACCTCAATGGGTTATTTAATGCCGACAACATTTTTAGGATAGATTCGTATGAATAGAATATGTATTCTTTGGTTTAGATTGGTTTGGTTTATTTTGTTTTACGGCATATCAACCTCAATGGGTTATTTAATGCCGACAACATTTTTAGGATAGATTCGTATGAATAGAGTATGTATTCTTTGGTTTAGATTGGTTTGGTTTATTTTGTTTTACGGCATATCAACCTCAATGGGTTATTTAATGCCGACAACATTTTTAGGATAGATTCGTATGAATAGAATATGTATTCTTTGGTTTAGATTGGTTTGGTTTATTTTGTTTTACGGCATATCAACCTCAATGGGTTATTTAATGCCGACAACATTTTTAGGATAGATTCGTATGAATAGAATATGTATTCTTTGGTTTAGATTGGTTTGGTTTATTTTGTTTTACGGCATATCAACCTCAATGGGTTATTTAATGCCGACAAAATTTTAGGATAGATTCGTATGAATAGAGTATGTATTCTATGGTTTAGATTGGTTTAGTTTATTTTGTTTAACGGCATATCAACCTCAATGGGTTATTTAATGCCGACAACATTTTTAGGATAGATTCGTATGAATAGAATATGTATTCTTTGGTTTAGATTGGTTTGGTTTATTTTGTTTTACGGCATATCAACCTCAATGGGTTATTTAATGCCGACAACATTTTTAGATAGATTCGTATGAATAGAGTATGTATTCTTTGGTTTAGATTGGTTTGGTTTATTTTGTTTAACGGCATATCAACCTCAATGGGTTATTTAATGCTGACAACATTTTTAGGATAGATTCGTATGAATAGAATATGTATTCTTTGGTTTAGATTGGTTTGGTTTATTTTGTTTTTACGGCATATCAACCTCAATGGGTTATTTAATGCCGACAACATTTTAGATAGATTCGTATGAATAGAGTATGTATTCTTTGGTTTAGATTGGTTTGGTTTATTTTGTTTTACGGCATATCAACCTCAATGGGTTATTTAATGCCGACAACATTTTTAGGATAGATTCGTATGAATAGAATATGTATTCTTTGGTTTAGATTGGTTTGGTTTATTTTGTTTAACGGCATATCAACCTCAATGGGTTATTTAATGCTGACAACATTTTTAGGATAGATTCGTATGAATAGAGTATGTATTCTATGGTTTAGATTGGTTTGGTTTATTTTGTTTTACGGCATATCAACCTCAATGGGTTATTTAATGCTGACAACATTTTTAGGATAGATTCATTATGAATAGAAAATGTATTCTATGGTTTAGATTGGTTTGGTTTATTTTGTTTTACGGCATATCAACCTCAATGGGTTATTTAATGCTGACAACATTTTTAGGATAGATTCGTATGAATAGAGTATGTATTCTATGGTTTAGATTGGTTTGGTTTATTTTGTTTAACGGCATATCAACCTCAATGGGTTATTTTATGCCGACAACATTTTAGGATAGATTCGTTGAATAGAGTATGTATTCTATGGTTTAGATTGGTTTGGTTTATTTTGTTTAACGGCATATCAACCTCAATGGGTTATTTAATGCAAACAACATTTTTTAGGATAGATTCGTATGAATAGAGTATGTATTCTATGGTTTAGATTGGTTTGGTTTATTTTGTTTAACGGCATATCAACCTCAATGGGTTATTTGATGCCGACAACATTTTTAGGATAGATTCGTATGAATAGAGTATGTATTCTATGGTTTAGATTGGTTTGGTTTATTTTGTTTTACGGCATATCAACCTCAATGGGTTATTTAATGCTGACAACATTTTTAGGATAGATTCGTATGAATAGAGTATGTATTCTATGGTTTAGATTGGTTTGGTTTATTTTGTTTAACGGCATATCAACCTCAATGGGTTATTTAATGCCGACAACATTTTTAGGATAGATTCGTATGAATAGAATATGTATTCTTTGGTTTAGATTGGTTTGGTTTATTTTGTTTGACGGCATATCAACCTCAATGGGTTATTTAATGCCATTAACATTTTTAGGATAGATTCGTATGAATAGAGTATGTATTCTATGGTTTAGATTGGTTTGGTTTATTTTTGTTTTTAATATCAACCTCAATGGGTTATTTAATGTTGACTACATTTTTTAGGATTTCGTATGAATATATGTATTCTATGGTTTAGATTGGTTTGGTTTATTTTTGTTTATATATCAACCTTGGGTTATTTAATGCTGACAACATTTTTAGGATAGATTCTTCAATAGAGTATGTATTCTTTGGTTTAGATTGGTTTGGTTTATTTTTGTTTTTATATCAACCTCAATGGGTTATTTAATGCTTTTTAGGATAGATTCGTAAATAGAATATGTATTCTATGGTTTAGATTGGTTTAGTTTATTTTGTTTTTACATATCAACCTCAATGGGTTATTTAATGCTGAAAAAAATTTTTATTGCTGGTAATATTTTGTTTTTGTCAAAAAATCCGTTTCTGGTAATATATTTCCTTCAAAATTGTATTGCTGGTAATAATTTTTCAAAAAATATTACTGGTAATAGTTAACTCTTTGCCCATAGCTTGGACCCTAACAGGTGCTACCACCCCGGGCCAAGGTGGACCTGGGAACACCAGCAATTAAGAGGTGGTTCCACGCTCCTCAAAACCTCCTGATCAGAAGCCTTGCTACTGGGCGTAGTTTATCGTCTTACACAGGACGCGGATGTAGTTTAACGTCTTACCCAGGACCCAGGACGCATCAGCATTTCGGATCGCGACCCATAGTTTAAGAAGCGCTTCTCTAAAGGATGAAGCTACGAGATATTCTTCATAGTGTCAGTAGTTTCTAATGTTATTACTAAGACTGTATTAAATATCTTGAGAACACATGAACCTTAATATTCTATTTTCTATAAGAAACTATTGCCAGAGACAGACATGTCATATTCAGTCGCATACTCAGTTGAGGTAAGTTTTTTTTCTTCTAGCTCCTGGTTGCAACTCCACAGATGAGGCGGCAAGAAGAAAGGGCAATTTTTGACAATTACTTTCCAAATCATGTGAAAGTATACAACTTGATATATTGTGTGTATTTAGGCAGCATTTTTTCATTCATACATGTTTCATTAAATAATATAGACAAGTGTTTTCTATTTATTTTATGTAAATTCTTTTCATAACGTCTAAGCTTAATAACATTATCATTAAACGAAGAAAGAAAATCACAATATTGATACATACTTTTTAATCCAATGTAAGCTTTCGGCTTACATAAGACAATTACTGTACAGTATATTAAGCAATAAACGACAGTGATGATAGTCTGATTCTGTTTACATGGATGATTTCCAAGCAACGATAAACACGTGAATATAAGACTTGATAAATAATGATATACGAACTCTATACCATGTATTGTAAGCAGATTTTAAACATCTTATTCAGTCTGAGGTTTGACATTTTATTTCTCAATCACATCCACCATCTTTAACTATACTGTTGCTATATAAAGAAAGGCCTCTATGCGTTCTTTTAAATTTCTAGTATGTTTATATATATATATATAAAGGTTCAAAAATGGTGATATTCTGATCAAAGTAATTAATTTACTACGTCATAAATTTACCACGATACGTTTCGGCCGTTGTACGCCCCGGACTTCTTCAGCCATGTTTAATGGCTGTCAGTTAATTCCCCTCTCCAAGTTCTCCACTGCCTTAACCAGGTATTGAACTCACACTCTTTGGGTCCTGTCACTGGATCTAACCAACGCCCTTAGCCACTGTGCCATGTGAGGCAATTTCTTTTAGGCTAAAAAATTGCCTAACATATGCAGTTTTTATTCACTGTATCCAAACCTAGTCAGAGAATGAAAGCACAAATTACTTTAGTGATTTTATGGTAAAAAAGGATAGATTATTTCTGTTTCAAAAAAGTTTAAATGACCTATGATTTAAAGTATAAAAGGTGTTGCTGGTATTATTAACGATATTACACTCCAATGGAAAATTTTTATTTGGTTAGTTAAGTAGACATTAATCTTTTTGGTTCAAAAAGATTTTTCAATCTGACCATTAGAAAAAATGTTTTCTCTCATTCTAATTTTGATTTCCTTTTCATGGTGTAAAGAAAGCATCTTTTTTCTAAAGATCCTCGTCGACAGTACCCTTTACAACGTTTCAAAATGTATATATTAAAATGTCTAGGTATTCATTATTGCCAACATCTTTTTTGAATTATCTTAAGATTTGTCCGATTCTTAGAGAAGAGTTAAGGATTCATTTCCATAACAATGCGACACGGAATCTGTTTGGTGCGAAAGAAATGCTTCAGGGTTGAAGAGAGGAAAGGATGCAGAGTTTTAAAGAAAGAAACGCTAACTTAGACAGCTATAAAGATTTGCATAACTGAAAAAACAAAAAACATTTAGATTTATAATCATATTAAAGATTTATAAAATAATTTTGTAATTTGTTATCTCTTGTGTAAAATCTTTGCAAGCTGAGTTTTATTTGAATGCTTAAAGAACAGTCAAATAAAACTCAAGTGAATCAGTCAAGGAATTTCACTCCTTATAAAGTTAAACTTCGTTATAGATGGAGAATAGGCTTGAAGCGACAGAGATGGGGTTCTAAGCGCGAAGAACATCGTCAAATGCAATATGAGAAACGAAGAGGGTTAAAGAAGGAGATAATTGAAAATCCCGGGACAGAAATAAGGAAAGAGAGTTTAGAGAATTCAACCCTCATAGGGCATATTGACAGCAGGCGAGAAAGTGAATAATCTGCATAACGTGTTTGTGGGAATGGAAAATAGAACAGACAACTAGGGATAGTAGAGTCAAAAGTTACTTAAGGCAAGAAAAGACAAGAAGTTGTGGAGAGTCATGATCGGCCACAAACTGAAAGGACATGGCACATAAAAGAATGGATTTTTAACACCTTATTAAGTAACAGTAAGTCCAATCCCTTCTGTGTAAGCCGCGACTGTTACGCTTATCGGACAAGGCGAGGCTGATTTTAGCCAATAACTGTTAACGTGCAAATAGTTTTATCTGACATGTATAAATGTAGCCACTCTTAAGTTTGGAATAAAAGTGTAGCTTGGTAAATTCATTCAAAATACATTGGCTTTCGGGACAACAGAAAACGAGGGAGAGGAGTTTGGAATCAACGGGTAGAGGGGATTAAACAGACAGATTAGAGGAAAGTGGAAAATAAAATAAACGGGTAGGTTGGAATTTTTTTTTAAAATATTTCAATAACCGCGTAGGGCCGTCTATTTCGGACGCGAATTTTATGACTGAAGCTGTCTACTGTTACGTTTTCTCAGATTTTACTCTCCAGTACGCTGAAAGTTGCCAATTTAGTTTTGTTGAATTTCGATCTTTCTCTTTCTCAAAGAATTTAGCTCTTTCTTCTTCGACTCTGATTTACAGCAACTAATGGCACCGAAAACTACTAGCTCTCGCCCTAAAAGAACGAAATTGGAAATTATACTACCTTACCAATTAAGTTCTTTTCGGGGTTGATCGAGAACTTCAAGTCATTTAGCTCCTGTAAATCAGCATCTTCGTTCCACACTAGTTTTTGACTTCCTCAAACTTTGACAAATGTTTTTTCTACAGGAGGATGCTGAGAATACCATGGACCTAACATGTGAGCAACGACAAAGTTCTAGAAGCAATGGTAATAAAAAAAGGACATTTATACTAAACAGAAGGAACAGAGAGTTAAAAATTTGGGGGTGCATAATGAGGAAGGAGGGTTTGGAAAATTTGATACTCACAGGACAGATTGAAGGTAAAAAGAACAGAGGAAAACAACGCACAACCTATCTGGCTAGTCTGAGTGAATAGATGACGGAGAGAATAGATGGGAGAGATGACAAAAAGATAAAAGTTATTAAGAGCTACAAAGAACAGGAAATAGTGGAGAGCCATTGTTGCCAATATCCTGAAGAGACTCTGCACGTAGAGGATTTTAAGTGAAATGATTTCTAGGTCGATAGATAATTTTCTTTCAGCTGTCATTATTATTATTATTATTAAGCATTTGCAAGGCTTTTTGCAAATATTACATTAAAACACCAGTTCTAGTATGATCACCAAATTTGATCAACGTCGGGTCGGGCCTGGTTAGTAACTCAATATGTTACCTCTTGGGAATACCAGGTGCTTTAAACGTGAGTGTGAAATGGTGTAATGGATAATACCTCGGAATTATTAAACGTAGAGTAGAGTTCCAACGTTCGGTATATCTACTTGCGTAAGTACTCCCCAGTTATGGGTTAAATTAGCGAGTCTTATATCACTAAATTATTATCCGAAAAAAAAAGTCTTACAATCTAAAAATATTTTCTGGCTTTAAATAACATGCAAAGGTTGATAAGCGGTAAAAAATCAATCAACAAACTTTTACACAAATGAGTTTGCATATGTCGGCTTCAGCGAGCTAGAAATCTTAATACTTCTCCAACAGCGTCCCCCCTATTGGTCATCACCACCAAAAATAATAGGAACACAGATCAACCTCGATTCTCGAACGTCTCATATGTCGAACAAATCGGTTTTCGAACAGAAAATTCGAGATGAAAATGCCTCAGTTATCGAACAAAAATGTCGGTTCTCGAACAACATTGCCGAACGGAATCATCATGTTGCATACGCTCCTGGTCTAAATCTTAAGACCAGATAGAAAAGAGTTAAAAAAAATATATAAAATACTATTACTTTAATCGAAATATATATTACATTTACATTTTCTTAGAAAATCTAGTTTATCAACAAACAAAGGAAAATTTTAAGTTTTTAATTAATTAATTTAAACAAAAATTGAAAACGTATTAGTCATGTGTTAAAAAAAATTACTGGACAAAAATTTTAGAACTAGTCAGTGTGCTCATAGCTTCAGGCATGTAGACATCCACTTAACTTGCTTCCAGCATTAAATTTCAGATTTTAAAATGATTAAGGATAAAATTTTTTACCAAGTTCGAACAGAGCAGGATTGCTGAACTTCAAAGAAGTAGTCTTTCGTAACGAGCCATTGCAAATGAAATTGGCCGTAGCAGAACTGTCAATGCTAACTTTATTAAAAATCCGGATGTGTATACTTCTAAAAAATTAATCGCCCAAATAAAATCTCACCATCTCTAGACAGATGCGAGATGTTAAGAGATTCAAGCCTAACATCAAATCAGATAAAAGCGAATATAGATGCTGAATGCATCTCTCTAACAATTCGATGGCATTTAAATAAGAAAAGGTTTAAGAACTTGAAACGACTACAGGGGCCTCACCTTCTTCTTCGCCATAAAACCTCCCGTTTGCAATTTGCTTCCGATTATGAAATTTGGGTTGTGGATAAATGAAAGAAAATGTTGTTTTCAGACGAGAAAAAATTCATCCTCGATGGCCCAGACGATTTTCAGCGATACTGATATGCAAAAGATGCCACAAAAGAAATGTTCTCAACACGACACAGTGGAGATGGATTAATTATGGTCTTGGTTTCATTTTTGTATAATGGACCTCTTGAGTCGTCAAACAGCTAATAGTTACATTGACACATTAAGAAATCCATCGCAAATTACTGAAGGCCCTCATCTGTGTGGATAAATCTGGATTCTCCAACAGGACAATGCTGCAATCCACAATGCTCTCCAGATTGAAACCCAATCTAGAATGTTTGGGGATGAATGGAAAAATGTTTATAAACATGGATCGCAATTTGAAACTGTGGATGCTCTTCGTGCTGCAGTTTATGGATCCTAGGCGAGCATCCCAAGCACTCCTCATGCAGAAGTCAATAATGAGTATGCCAAGGGCGAATTTTCGAAGTAATTCGTAAAAATAGACGATATACTGAATATTAAATCGTCATTGTGACTTATTTTTCTGTATTTTCTATTTTTAATTTACGTAGTCTTATCTTTATGGCCAACAAAAATACTGTTTGTTTAAATTAACCAATTAAAAGCTTAAAATTAAGTTTTTTGATAAACTATATTTTCTAATTAAATGTAAATGATTTGCAAATATATTTCGATTAAAGTAACAATATTTTATATTTTTTGTAACCCTTTAATATTTAGACCAGGAGGGTACATTCCTGTGTTGTATTTTGCTTTTCTTTTCCAATTTTATATTACTGTGCCTTTTTATTTCTCTTCATTAGTCCTCAATCATGGCTGCAAAGAAAGCTGGCAGTGATATTGGTAAAGGAAAAAGAAAAGTTAAGGGAAAAACAATTGTTGAGGATATTGTCCCTTCCGACCCAGTTTCATATGGCAAAATCAACAACCTATCCTTTCTTATAAATAAAGAGATGATTATGTCTTTCCTTCCCCTTTTCCAAACAATAACATCTCTTTCCTTTTCACTCTATTTATGCCATCAATTCTCTTCTATGCTGTCACGATAAAACTGAAGTGGTCCTCTATATTTATTTGTTTAGTATTGTTTGTTTGTTTTATTCTTAGATTTAATGATTTTCATTATTTTTGTATATAAACTTGTGCACAAGTTGCTATTTAAATAAGCAATCATCTTTGGACCAGGAGCAGATTAATCCATTTTACATTGATTCCTATTGGAAAAATATTTTCGGCTTACGAATATTTCAGGTTACGAACGGGCTTCAGGAACGAATTACATTCGTGAACCGAGGTTCCACTATAATATTAATAATATCATGATCAAAGAAACTGACACGCCCAAGCAATGCACACAGACCCCGGATTGAATTTGACAATAGCGACGTTCAGGTCATTTTAATACCGGTTATCTCGTGGTTGGCAGCACCTCACAAAGTCTCAAAACGTGAAAATCTAAATAAAATCTAATATCACATCGCTTCAAAAGTTTACGTTGTTTGGCGCTGCAGGGATTCTGTATCTGAGGTCGTGCGATTTTATCGAGGACATTCATAATGCAAGCACTTGATTTGTGTTATATAGGAATAAAACGTCGCTACCGACACTAGAGTTTGAACACTGATCACCAGACAGCAAACACAGGTAATCCCATTTAAAATAAGTAAATCATGTGATGGTAAAGAAAATGTAGATATGGGAATGATAGTGACGTCTAAATGATCACTATTTCTACACTATCCTCTATTAAAATACAGATCGCTATTCACTATACTATTTTTCTATACTGATCACTATACAGATTACTATTCAGATCACTATTCATTGGCTACTTTTCAAGCGAGTATTATCGAGCAAGTACTATTAGTGCGAGTGATATTCGAAGGCGTCTGACACCAGTATTGTTCAACGGCGTTACTATAGTTGTATCTGCGATTACAAAGTCTCTACTACAATGAGCATTACAAAAGTGACAACGAGTATTCGTTGACATCAGAAAAATTTGAAAATGAAAATCGGAGAACTGCACAAAATGAAAGGCTATTTACCAAGAATTACCAAGCAAACACAATAAAGGCCCAATACATCTCTATGTATAAAAGGTCGGATGTGTGTGTGTGTGTGTGTGTGTGTGTGTGTGTGTGTGTGTGTGTGTGTGTGTGTGTGTGTGTGTGTGTAACGAATGCATGGCCGCAAATTTCGACGAGTTTGCACCAAAATTTACATGCACATGCTCCAAGTTAGCGGGAAGGCCAAGACCGACTTTGCATTTCCCAACTCCGATCGAGAGTAGAAATAATCGATTTTTCATGATTCTATAGCAGTTTTCATGCAGTTTGCGGCCATTTTGTACTGGCCAGAGTGAGAGCCAATTGCTGGCTGACACGAATAGGCAGGAAGATTCTATTGTCCAGCGTGAGAGGCAACAGCTGACTGACACGAACGTTAACTAGCATGCTAGCATGCAAAAAAAAATCGATAGCTGCATTCATCACAAGTGGGAAAAATTTAAATCTGCATGGCACTTTACTCCAATTGGCTCATTCGCTTGCTTAAACTCAACGTTGATTCTGATTCCGCAGAACTGGGTTGGGTGTGAAAAAGTATTTGTTGTTAACATTCTTTTTTCATTCGGTTTTTCCAGTTACGAGTCCTTTTTTAAAGCTGATCGTTTTGTGTTCATTTTGTTTAGTTCTTTTTCATAACAGATTTAATGTTTAGTATAGAGCTTAGAAAAAATTCGCAGCGTGAGATAGGCAAGAAGTAAGGTATGTAGCAACATTAGCACGGCAAGGGCACTCCTTTAAAGGCAAGGAAGGGCAAAAATATTTTAAGTCAAGTGATAGCGATTGCTGTATGATTTTTGAATCAAGGACGGGCAACGCCGGGCTATGCTGCTAGTAGAATATATAAACGTCGGATTGAGACAATTGACCATTTAGTGGCTGGCTGTCCAATCCAGACACTAAACAAATTCAAATTTCGATTTGATAAGTTTGAAAAATATGTTCATTAGAAATTATGTCAGTATTGCCCTAAGCCACATATCGTAAAATGGGATGAACATCACACTGACCAAATCATAGAAGCTCATGAATTTTTGCGACTTGATCATTAATACTGACGCATATAAAGGTAACAGATCAGATATTATTATTATAGACAACCAACTCATATATATGGCATTCAATCAGTTATGTACCATACGTGATATACGCTTAGGCAATCATGTATTTTTCGATACATGACTAACGAAGCAGATTTTGTCCCGCAGTAGGTTGCCATCCAGTTTCCATCCCATATAGAACTCATAGCTGGGGGAGGAGTGAAAAGAAGAGGATTCATACCTTTCCCAAGGGTATAAGTGAATGCAATGGATTCAACTGGAATTCGAACTCCGCTCTCCGATTCTTCAATCCAAGCCGCTATCCACTACTCCACCGTGACATTACCATCAGATAAAAAATATATCAGTTAAAGAATAGGACTAAATAAATATGACATTCTTGAAATTGAAAATTGTCCCGTTAAAACTAATTCTATATTTATAATAATTGAAGCAATGGCTAAGATAAGACCTGACAAGAAAACATTAACGAAATTCATAGAATTACAAAAGATTGAAGAATTGTTCTATGGGAAAGTCATCATTAGTGTATTACTGATGTAAAGAAAAATATATTTTAAGTATTGTTTAACCTCAGAATTTATGCAGACTGAATTTACTAAATTTCTTTACTCCGGTTAAGTAAGGAATTGTACTGAACAAGAAACATAATAATTAAATGCGAAACTGTATAAGATGAAGTTGACGGTTGTACCTATAATTATCAGCACACATGGAGCAGAACCAAAAAGCATTGAAAAAAAAAGATTAAAATGAATGGCAATTCGAAAGAAATTCGAAACATTCTCGACACCCTCATTACTAAAATATGCAAATATAGTCAGTTAAATGTTGGATTAAAGGGACGAAATCCTGTCACTGTTATCTCCAGTGAAGCCACAAGATATGATCGGCATAAAAACGAACACGTATATTTTGCGTTCATTTTCTCGTTGTTAGTGTTAGTAATATTTTAAAATTAATTTCTGTCTATTTTTCATAAATTAGATCAGGGTTTTATCTATTCTAATTATCCGTTTTTATTATAATAGTAGTATATTTAAAACAAAAACAATATATAATTTTTTTAATCATTCCTCCCTAAGCAATGGTCTAAGTGTTAAAGAGTTTCGGGATAGACACTTTCAGGATAGAGAATATGAGAAAAGCTACTATTAAGGAGAGATGGAAATAAAATAACAAGAATTAAGACAGAACATAACAATTGACATTGCATTTAAATTTTTGAAGACCAAAATTGACTGAATGACAAGCCGGAAATGAGTTCTACAAGTAAGAAGTGCAATAGAAGAAACTGTTAGCATAGAACCTACGGTTACATCTAGCCATTTCACGTGTAAAATGAGACCATGCCACTAATCTAGTACTGTGCTTAAATTCGTAAAGTCTAGGTAGCATATCATAGTGGAAAGTGATATTTATTTTGTTATAATACAAACATGTGAAACAAGACCAAAAGGTAAGGAGTAGGGCAAGGCTGGTCTTCAATGTGTCTTATCTTAAACTGAGCTAGTCACGATTACTGACCCAAACATACACCTTACACCAAAACAACATTCTTACTTACCATAGTCACCATAATACCTCAAAGTCTCTATGTAACCATAATTAGTCCTAATATGTAAAATTTTCTTGTGGGGAGTGGGAAATAAAAATAATAACATTTAAAGATGAAACTTCAATGAATATTTAAATGAATACAATTTATATACAAGTAACTAAACAGTGTTAGTAGTAAAAAGTAGCCACAATCCTTAATTGCGACAGAAAAATCAGTTAACTGGACGAGATTAATGCTAGATTAGGTAACAATCATTTGATCAATCACTCACTCAACCAGACACAAAAGCAAATACGAAATACACACTCGAAAAACGAAACACGCTCCGCATCTACCAGACAACTGACATCTCTGTCACCTAACGGTGTAAGGGAGGGGGAATTAAACTAAAGAAAGAGGGGGTACAGAAATAAAAGAGGCCAAGTTTATCAGAACAATTACCATGAAAGTATTTCTAGAAGAGGTACAGGGAAGCTAGGTTACGGTCGTGAGAAGGTGATTGAAACCAAGATGCCAAGTAAGGATCAATAATATTGCAGATTTTCTTGGATCTTTTCAAAAATCTCAATACATATACTAGGAGCCCCAGGCCAAAATGTGGTAAAATTATTTATATGTTATTTATTCCTTACTAAATAAGGCATCGAAGTATATTTACTCATTAGCAATAAATTGGTATAATTAAACGAAATTAATACATATATTTGAGTTTCAAATAAACTAACAAGAATGATTGTTATTTTGGGAGAAATATTCATCCGGGACATCATTCTGATACCCCCCCCCCCGCGCGCCCACGCCTTAATTTCGGTTGTGATGATTCTAGGACAGCAATTCATTAGTGAAAATGATAAAAATATTTCAGTGACCTCTTTTGTTCTTACCACGCTGTCTATATCAAGCTCAAATGTATTTATTTCATTCAGTTTAGAATAGAAATAAAATTCTGTTTTATGTTCGAGTTGTGATAAGTTTTAATCAAAATTTTTGTTTACTTTTTTTTTTTTAATTGTATTTTTTCGACTGATCAATGAACATGAATGTTAAAATTCCTTAATGATTGCACAGAAGTAGAGACTTAAGGTATATACTTCAAGATATTGATTTGTAAAAAGAATATCGGTTAATTTGAAATCGAGCGAAATGAGATCTTGGCGTATTAATACCAGATCTTTGTGATTTACAAGTTTTTAAGTTTGATGAAATGAGGATTTATGAAATGCTCCTCAATTGATTGCAAGTGAGACAAAATCTTTAAGAAATATAAATTGCTTTTCTATTTTTCACGAGAAAATTTTACGTAAGCAAATTACACTTGAAACTGTTTTTCAGAAAAATACACTTTTCAAGTCCAATATCTGTTATCGCTCTTGTACTATGAGATTTCCCATTCTAACTTTTACTTAATCAGTGTTTTATTATTATTATTATTATTATTATTTGTCTATATTTCTGAGATGAAGTATTACGTACATTATTTATATTATTCGGACTATTATCCTCATCTTTGTTGCCATATTTATTACAACGTTTCGGCCTTTCAGTATCTGTCTATATTTCTGAGATGGGGTATTATGTACATTATTTACACTATTCGGACTATTGTCCTCATCTTTGTCACCATATTTATTACAACGTTTCGGCCGTTGTACGCTCCGGCCTTCTTCAGGTGCTTGTAATGTTGAACTTAACCATTTATTTCGCTCACTGGGGTAGACTGTTCTAATTCCATGTGCCATGTTTTAATGGATGTCAGTTATCAGTTATCTCCTGTTAATTTCCTTCTGAAAGTTCTCCACTGCCTTAAGCGGGTATTGAACTCACACTCTTTGGGTCCTGTCACTGGATCTAACCATCGCCTTTATCCACTGTGGAGGACATCTGAGTTTGAACTTCTGGGTATTATAAACTTAATGTCTTCAGCAACCATTTTTACCAGTGCTCATATTGCAATTTTTGCTAGAACAGTCTACCTCAGTGAGCGAAATAAAGGGTTCAGTTCGACATTCCAACCAGCTGAAGAAGGCCGGAGCGTACAACGGCCGAAACGTGGTGATAAATATGGCGACAATAGTCCGAATATTATTATTATTATTATTGGTTCCTTTTCTACAGCCTATTAACCCATTGCAGGATATTTAACACCAGAAAATATTTTTAGGTTGTAAGAAGTATTTTTTCAGATAATAATGATTTAGTGGTACAAATCTTACTAATTAGCCCATAGCTGGAGGAAGAAGTGGATTCATACCTTATCAGAATTTGATAGACAAACAAGAAATTATGTGGATATAAAATGGGGTGGGGATCAATTCTATATTAAATCAATACATAAACTCATCCCTCATTTTGTGACCACATTTACATTCTCAAGTCAAGTAACTGTTATCGCTCTTTCAAGTATTGATAGGAGTTTCCTAACCTTTTGATTAATGACTGATTTTTATTCATTCATTTTTTACGGCTTATCAACCATTTGCAGTTTATTTAAAGCCAGAAAATATTTTAGATTGTATTTTTTTTTGGTATGATTTAGTGATGCAAGTCTTATAAATTAACCCATAACTTGGGGTGTAGAGGTGAATTCATACCTTATCAGAATTTGATAAGCAAACAAGAAATTATGTGGATATAAAATAAGGGATCAATTCTATATTAAAACTAATATATAAAATCATCCCTCATTTTGTGGCCACCGTAGTTTCTATACATTTATATTTCAGAGAATGTAAATGAATCTAAAATGCATGCCTGTGCAGCTAATCGGTATTTTATTCATTCGTTTTATACGGCTTATTATCACTTTGGAGGCATTTAAAGACAGAAAATATTTTTAGATTGTAAAATGTTTTTGGGAGATTATGATTTCCTGATGAACTTTTTTACTAATTAACCGATACTTGGGGGAGAAGATGGATTCGTACCTTTCCCAAGCGTATTGGCGCGTAAGAGAATATAACAAACCCAACTGAAATTGGAACTTTGAGCCGTTATCCATTACACCACCCGCACTTCCAAGCTTACAGCACCGAGTATTCGCAAGCGGTCACCCTTCTACGTACTGACCAGGCTACGACGTTAATTAAATTCGATGATCTCGCGGAAACTGATGTCTCGACATGTGATCTTAAGCCGTAAGGTTTGGCTTAATTTACTTATGTAAATATAAAAGTGGACATTACCGTCAGCGCCTAACGGCGACAATCTGTTTCATGAAACCTTAATGTCCTCTTTTGTATATATTTCGCTTTATATATGTTTCGTTTTCATAGAAACTATCAGGCATTAGTGTTTCTTTCCCATACGTCCAGCCTAGATCATTTCTCAATCAGTACTTTTGCATAACTTCAACATGATTTGTACATACTCAAAGTAGATCGTTTTAGTCAAGGAATTCTGACCAATTGGGATATGTTTGATTTATATATTTATTATATATAAAAGTGTATATATCGTTTTTCCATATATAACTACCATGAAAAGTATCCCTCTTTGTAATGGGTTATATATACTTACCTCATATCCTTGATCCTTTTTTAGGGAACAATTCAGTTCGTTTACAGCAGCTGGACTGTAAGGGCACTTTATTTAGCAGCTCCCGCTATGGTCAGAACAGATTTCCCAAATATAGAATTAAACTCCAGCTCGCAATCATCAAATTGGCGAAACCCAAGACTCGCTGTTTCTTATTCGTGTAATATGTCCTCGACTGGGACATAGATGAATCCGGCCCGTTTGAATCTGGAGTCCTAAACATCGCTTCTCAATATAGAAGAGTATCTCCATATATATAAGCCAGACCCTTCTTTTTTTGTTTTTCCTTACACTCTGCTCTGCTGTGTAGATGTATGTGTCTTATCATTCTCCGTGTGGGACACGCCTATATATAGTTTTGTGTATGCCTTAGTGATAGAAAAGTCGCTCTGAGAACAAAGCATTCCCTTTCAGCCTTTCCGTTCTGTCCGTGAATTACGGTTTTGTTATATTGCGGATATAATAATACCCAGAAAGGTGGAAATAAAAGGAGAGAATAAATATTTCTGCCATGGCTCTTTTCTCGTTACAGCGTTATTGCGTACTGGGTATTAATGACTTCTTTTCTTATTCTCGACCTTCAAGTATAAATAGGATATACAATAAACGTAGGATGTCAGTTGAAACAAGCGTGAAAAGAAAACTCTCGTTAACCTGAAGTAACAATAATTAAGTGGACTGATTAAATAAAATAAAAGAATATTTTAACAAACGAAGGGAAATGATTGCCGCAAACATGGCCGACTTTTACGCCAATGGCATTTACTTTTCAGACTGTAAGCTGAATCAATGTCGCTTTATGAATATAATAGCGTTGCTCAGTAATTTTCGCTTGCAGCAATCTTTTATCGAACAAACTTTACTTTCGATTATACACCAGTATCGATATAAGATAGTTGAACCAGTTTATCATTTTACAAATTCTACTCTTTTAGATCATTTGAAGCTGTCACATTCATTACGCCAACAATGAATTGCTGACTTTGTTGTCAGCAAAAAAGAACAGCCCAAGATTCAAATTACGCATCGGAAACGCAAATATCACGCAAGTACAAAGCTTTAAATATCTAGGATGTGATTGAACACAGGACGGAAAGTGCGATAGCAAAGTACGAAAGCTCGAAGGAATAACGAATGATGCCTTCCAAAAGCTAAGCAAAGTATTATGAAACAGAAGTATTTCATTAGCAACAAAAAATAAGAGTACTGAACTGTTATGTATAATGTGAAAATCCTATATAGCAATAAATACTGGAAAATCTCGCAAATAAAAAAAATTGAGGCAACAGAAATGTGGATCTAGAGAAAGATGTGAATGTCATGGACTGAGCATGTAGATAACATGGAAGTTTTAGAGAAATGGGGAAACAAAATGAACAGTTTTACTTCGAATCAGAAAGAGTCAGCTGAAATTTCTAGCACGCATATGAGAAGTGCTTGGAGAATTTGGCACTCAAAGAAAGCAAGAAGCAAAGCATTGAGTCATCTAACGAGATTATGTAAATGATTAGAAAAAATGAATTAGGAGAAATAGCAAAACATAGGCTTTACTAAGAGCTACAAAGGACAGGAAGTTGTGGAGAGTCATAATAGCCTCCTCCCCCACATATACACACATCTTAATTTCATGAAATTTCGAGAAATTAATTTTCAATCTCAAATTCGTTTTATTAGCTAAAATGATGACTCCTTGGAGAATGTAAAACATCATTTTTTTAACTGCTACCCATTACCCGAAAATCTGCTCCGAATCGTAAAATAAAAAATGCAGTAAAATGACATTATTTTATTAGAAAATCTTTTAATTGATTTTATAAATAAGTTTTATTAAGGTGTGGCACCATTTACGAGGCAGAGAAAGGAAAAGAAAGAAAAGAAGGCAGAAAGAAAGGCGAGACGAATCGTGGGTGATCAGCAGAACACACACACGGCTAAGAGACAATGAATATATTGATAAGTAACAAAAGGGCGAAAGGGTGTCATTACAATGACAGGGAAATTCTGAGTAAAAAGAAAGGGAAAGAAAGAAAGAATCAGATGTGTTTTGATCACGGCTGTGTTATCTAGGTGCGTAAACAAACGACTGGTCGACTGGCCAGGGAAAAATTCAAGTGAAAATGCTATTTCGATAAGTGACGAAAAATAGGCAACTAAAAAGGACTTTGGACAGATATGAAAAATTAAAAGCCACACAAGCCGTGTCCGCTGACCGATTTTTTTTCGACGAAACAACTTTGGCCTGCGATAATAAAATTATAATATCAGAAATATGTACCGAAGGAAAATGAATGGGGACCCAGAAGTGTTTTTTTTTCTTCTTCCTTGGAGGTGACAGACTGACTGAAACTTTAGAGATATTTTTTTTTTTGAGGCCGTGTCAAGAAGACCACCCATTTTGATAATTAGCGATAAAATACCTGACAAAAACCACGTGTAGAACAAGAGTTGTCATATTGTCCCGTTTGCAGCAGCTAGAAAATGATAACGGCGATTAAAGCGGAAGAAAAGGGAAAGAGAAGAGATAATTTTTTTAGTTAAGCCTGATATTTTTTTTCCCGAAACAAAGCCGCGGATTCGTTCACGCCCGATTAAGACATCATTGGTCAAGTGGTGATCACGTGACGTACGAAGGAGGAGGAAAGATACCCGACTAAGACCTCATTGGCCGAGTGGTGATCACGTGACGCACGAAGAAGGCTGTCGACGCCTCATCCAGAGTATAGGTATGAGAAGCTGCTACGAGGAAGTGGGGAGGGCAGTTCACGCCCCTCAAAGTATGGTGAGAAAGTGGGAGGAGGAAGGTTTCAAAAATGGAAAAAAGGTAAAATCCCTAACCAGAAATAAAAGAGGTGGATAGGTATTTAGAATTATCGAGGAACCCCCGACACCGACAGACTCACCCCGGTTTTAGTCGGCGTCAATAAAAGCGAGGCCCCAACAGGCAGAAATCAGTTCGGGCTCCAGCGGAGAGTTGAGTTTCCAGAGTTGAGTTCCAGCAGTTCCAGTAAGTTCAGCTGACCAAGATTCACGCAAATTCCGGACTCCTCTTCAACCCAAGAACAATTATTTTGAAGAGCGACTTAGATCCAGACCACTGAAATAAGTTTTTTTTGACTTTCGTCCAAAGACACACCGAAACGCCAATTTCTTAGAGAGCAAACAACTTGAAGCGTTAAAACTTGCCTAACGGAAAACGACGTGTCACAATCCACAGAAAGGGTCGGGAGATGCAGTCCTATGTATCGAACAACTAGACATAAAGTTTGTTACCTTTTTCTTTGATACTTTGAACTTTTTGAGTTTTCATTTTCTTTTCTTTTATGCATATTTGTGTAGTATCACCCCCGTTGAACTCAGTTTGCATTACGGCTCAACCACTGTTTGATCTCGTCTGCCTAAGATCAATTCACAACGTGGGTAGGCGGACTGGAGATCAATGCAGTTACCTTGGTAACCAGGCGTTGGAAGCGAGTTGGGAACGACGAGGCTGATATCAAATCAACCAGATTCCCACCCGAATCACCAAAAAGATTAGAACGTCACATTTGGGTGCCGCGACCGATACCAAGCCAGTTGGTCCTCACAGGATGAGACAACACGACTGACGCGACAGGCGGATGTCACGTTTGAGCAGCGACACCCGAACGGAGCAGCGAGGAGCGAACAGCTGGCGCCGCGGCGAGGACGTCACGTCTTGGTGCTGTTTGGGGACGTCACAACTGGTGCCGTGGTAGATCAGGATAGAACGTCACAGTTGGCGCTGCGACCGGGGGACGTCGTCACAAAATTCTGCGTTCCTTCAATCTTGTTAGGTGATAGTCTTATTAAGTGAAATCTATATTTACTAATCAAAAACTGAAAAGCTTAATACAAATATTTTGCTTCAAGATTTTTAAAATATTTTTTAATTTTTGTATGCCTATAAAATATTACAAAACGTTCCCCTGTTTGAAAATATAGTCGACCATACGCAATATTATCAGAAAATAAGATCGATGACTATATAATTTTTTTTTCTGATTTTTGTATGTATGTACGGCCATACACGAGATTATCAGAAAATAAGAGCAATGACTATAGTAATATTAAAATCAGCATTCCTTAAATTAAATTACGGGAAATAATTTCCAACATTTTTTAAGATTAAGGTGTATTTAAAAACTCTATAAAAAAGCGCTCACCCATCATTTTATTAAATCATGTTTTAACAGATAAAGTCGCCGTAGAATAACAATAAACATGTCAACATCTTCATCTGAATATCTTCTTTTAGACGTTAAGTATTCCATCTTTCATCACACCCTTATAAACTGACGCTGCAAAATCACAAAGTGTTTTAACAAATTACAAAAAAGGCAACTGAATAAACTTTTTCGTAAATAATATCGCATTTTTCGGAGAAAACAAGATGTCGTTCAAAATATAATATCAATTAACATTATTGTTAACAATGGCAAAATTCAAATAAGAAACTAATTCTTAAATATAAAGAATTTAAAAAGGAATACGATATGACTAAAAATCTGTTAGTACCTAAAACAAACTCTTCTAAGATCTTGTTGAGCAGCCGATGGCCTCTGGTAGCTTTTGGCTATAAAGAACTCTTAAGATAAACCAATGCAGTCATAGTAGATCTTAATGTCAATGACTTGAATAAATTAAGAGGAACGATTTACGCTCAAATAATACACTTTTTTCAAAATGGCAATGCAAGAACTCCTCCCCACACGCACCTAGTAAACATGACAAAGATCAAATCGCCGGGCGTCCTGAGTATGACATCGGGCAGCATGCCTCTGATCGGGAGGTTTTAATTGCTGTTTTTCCAGGTTCACCCTGATTCGGGGTGGTAGCACCTGTTAGGGTCCCAGATATGGACAAATAGTTAACCCACAGTATGGGGTCAAAACACTATGAAAGTGTAAAAATAGATTTTTTATAGAAAAAGTACCAGCAATACATTTTTGAAAAACAAAAAATACTGTGGGAAATTTAGCAACTCCCCAAATTTAGTTGTGGTTGACGAACAAAAAAGAGACAATTGAACAGTTTAAAAACATACTTTATATAAAAATATATTATACAACAAGAATAAGAATAGAATTGATAAAAACATATTTTTTAGCAGCTAAAATGATAGTATCCGGAAGGAAATCCAAATACATGTGTGTTTGAAATTGATTGAAACATTTATTTTATGCTGCTTATGTCTTCTTCTCATAGCATTATTCAGGTTTGTTCGTGGCCAGCATCGCTTGTTCTTAGAATATGCTAAAATACATCTGTTTCGTTCGTGGTCATCGAGGCCTCTCAGCTTTGGCGCCTAATTTTGCTTCTGACCCATTATTATCAGATAAATGGACCCACTATCTATCATCAGGTGTTATTTACCAGGGAAGATGACTTTCTTTTTTCTTTTTTTTTTTTTTTTAATAATACCAGGAATACATTTTTGGAAAATAAAAATGAATACATATTCTATTCATATGACCCTATCCTAAAAATCTTGTCGGCATTAAATGATCCATGAAGGTTGATATACCGTAAAACAAAATAAACCAAAGAAATCAAATCGCCGGTTGACTACATCAAGATATAAATTTAACTGGATCTTTAGTATATTTTTTTTAATTAGTAGTAAAACTCTTAAATGCAGGAAAGAGATCAGCTCAGCAATAGCAAAATTTTAACCAGAGTGAAATGATTCAAACTTCATTATTTTTCTTTTTTAATCAAAATATATTTTCTATCGTGATAATTATTTCAATTTGATTGTTTCTGGTTAAAGCAATTAACCACTTTCTGAGTTTAAAATAAATAGACGCTTTACTAAATCTAATTTTTTTTTTTATTTTATATTCCCATTCATTTCAGAAATGAAATAAATTTAAAACAATAAAATTGGCTTGAGGCAATCCGTACGTTCAAAGGACCACGTCAAATTTTTCCCGCGGTTTAATCAAGTATATAATTGAATCCTAGGGCTTAAGAATATGTCATGATTACACAACTTAGATTAGAAAACCTATAAAAAGGTACCAGTTAACTAGTGTTAGAAAAGAAGAAAATAAGGTAGTTAAAATACGTTCCATGGTTAACTGAATCTTTTTTACGACCTTTCATTCACTCTCCACCTACATAAAGAAAGATATATCAACTAAAAGACATCAAAGCTCTGCTTTTTAAACCAGTTATTATCAACATCTTTACTCACGTCACCCTTTTCATCACATTAAAAAAACAAATTTAATATACAGAGTGCCCCACAAAAAAGCAGGACATTTTAGATTTACTATATGATAAAAAAATTAACTAATATATGATAAAAATTTACTAATATATGATAAAGAAAAAACTAATAAATAAAAAGAAAAACTGATATATAAAAAAAAAAAACTAACTATATATTTTACTATATGAATGAACTAAAAAAATTTAATAGCATATAATGTTTTTAACCATTTATTGTTCCAAGATGCCGCAGTTATCAAGTTTTCGACATTTGTTCCCTTGAAGAAAGAACATCCAATTTGGGGAGTGAAAAAATTCCAAAAAATTTTACCAGAGTTCTTTAGTTTGAACACTACATCAAACATATGTGTTTTTGTTCCGTTTTAAGCAACTAAATTTCTATTCTTCGCTTTTGCTTCAAATAACTGTAACAGAAATTCCAACCATTAAATAAACTGTACGAAATTTCCTGTTTTTTTTTTTCTTGTGGGGCACGCTGTAGTAGGAAATTGAACCTAGAATAGTCTGTACTAAGAGTAGTTACTACAAAAGCAAAACATTAATATAAAAACACCAGTCGTGTTCTTAAATAAGCTGCCTCAGATCGAGATTCCCATATGGATCCTGTCAGAGTTAGCTCCTTCTTAATTCCCTAATTGTTCACTAGGGGTCGCTCTCCCTACTCTATAAATACTGGGCGACTTCTTGCCTCGGTCTCTTTTTCACTTTGTATTTCAGCGAACACATTTAAAAGATGTGATCCCTCGCAGAAATCTACGTTTTGCCCACTTGTGGGAAAACGCCATGAAACAAACATACACGTACGTACGAACTTTCACCAATATACAAACTCTTTACGCTCATACACAAACACATATGTTGATGTCTTTGTCCATTGTAAACTTTGTTGTTTAATACATATATTTGTTGATATATATATATATAGAGATAGATAGATAGATAGATAGATAGATAGATAGATAGATAGATAGATGATAGATAGATAAACCTAGTCAGCCAGACAAACCTACCCAGGTTTCACCTAAGCGGATCGTCAGGGAGAGCTGGCTAAAGAGGCAAATAAGAAACGCATATTTATAGGCGATAGTCAAAATATACCACGTGACCAAACATAAAGAAAAACACAAGAACACCGGGGGTGGGGTGGGGGGTTAAAGATTTATTCAACAACTAAAAGGGGGGGGTGATATTAAAATACAAACATTAAAGTGGAATGACAAAATAAACGGGGAAATTCGTTTTAATTTAGTAACCAAGATTCTTTATGCCTACATATGTTAAGAAGTTCGGTTTTGGAGTTTAAAAGCTGGTTAGGTTGATTATATAAAGCTATGGCTAATTTCTCCTCTGTACATAATTTACAAAATTTTTGGCCTGCTTTATATTTGGGGCATTTTTTTTTAATATTTCCCATTTAAGGATGGGGTCTTTATCATTTTCTTGTCTAGTTTTCCATAGATAGGTGGATAGCGTGGTCCTATGTTTAGTTTTTTTTCTTTTTTAAAACTACTCGTGTGATTATAGTATCTTTAGCCAGCCTTCCCTGACGATCCGCTTAGGTGAAACCTGGGTAAGTTTGTCTGGCTCACTAGGTTTATCTAGGTCTGCTCTACGGTTGTATTGAGCTCTTTTGTTAGTTAGTTGTTTACTCGTGTCGGCGTTTTTTTTGGGGGGGGGCTTTAAACCTGTATCTGTGCGATTTTTTTTGACAGACTTTCATGTTTCTAGCTCTTTCTTTTTTTAAAACCTTTTTTCCTTCGTGATTGATTTGATTATTGGCAAATCAAAATTCGAAGGTTTTTTCGAAAACAGTATAGTTACCTATATATATATATATATATATATATATATATATATATATATATATATATATAGGTCTTGTTTGTTTTCTTTACATCTTCAAACTGGACTCAACTTGAGTCCGCCATGTTCTACAGTCACTGAGGCATCATGTAGCACAAGGCCGGTTTAACGTGGGATCTCAGAGCCCGTGGGCTCGGCCAAAAATATGCACTTTGAACCCGTATAAACGGGTTCAGGGTCGGTTTACCTCCCCGAAAGAGACCCCGCTCTCCGGCGTAGCCTCGTTCGGGTTCCTCCCCGCATGAAGGCAGAGAGTTCAACCGATCAGCCGGTCACCCGACTTAAGGCTGAACTCGCTGCTTCCTCTTGAGGCGCAGTATTTATTACGTATGGAATAGTCCATTATGTTATTATGGGTAAGGTCTCATAACAGAAATATTTCCTCCTGGCTATGAAAACATGGTTTTAGATATTTCGATCTGTTCGTTGTACAAACTTTTTTTTATTTCCTTTGAAAGTTTTCATACTAAATTATCTTCTCGCCTTCCGGAGCATATAACATCCGATACGTCGTGAATATGAGAATAAAGATGAGGATAATAGTCCGAACAATGTAAATAGTCTTGTCAGGATATTTATATAGGATATTTCAATAAACCTCCATGGCTTTAGAACAAATTTAAAAGAATGAAGAGAAAAGAAAAACAGAAATGGAAACTTCATACATTCTCTTCGTCTACAAAGTTACAGTCGGCATAAAATGTCTAAAATGTGAGCATAATGACGGTTTCAATTCCGACGGAGTTACTTTCATCTCTTTTCTCGATAACTATTAGACGTAAATATATAGAATCTGCTATTTAAACAACATTGGCGATTCCTTTCATTCTAAGAATATTTTAGACTTCTTCCATTAGCAACTACGTGAAACGTTTCTTGACGTTAAATATCGCGTCATTCAGAAATCTGAAACGTCCAAACAATCATTATTCATTTTTGTCTTGTCTTTCTTTTATCATATTTCTGTTACTTCTTATGGCAACTCTGCGTGGATCGGAAATAAGTCTCCAACAACTTTTGAAGATACGACACTTGATATTAGTTGAATCCTTTAAACACATAATGGGCAAAGAGAACTTAGACACTGACAGAACATATTATAGAAAGGAAAGGCGAAGGAAACAGCGAGATTAAGCTTCGTAAACTTGTGAGAATGGATGACAGAGGAACTCGGAAGGATATTAAAGGGACAAGTATTGATTACAAATACGAATGAGAGGAAGCTTACGAGCTGAAGAGAAATGGCACATAAAAAGGCAAGAACCTTATCGAAAAAAAAGAGTCACCCAATAATAACTGATCAGAATTCACTTTCCGTTTATCCAGGCTCCCTATTGAAAATTGGATGAATGATAGTAGTTTAATAAATTAGGGGTCCAAATTCAAAGAATTATTAGCACCGGTTCTGCACAGAAGGCTAACAAAAGGGAATCATTCAAATTTAATTCTACTTGTGTATGGAAGTTGCAATAAAAAAGCAAGAGAAATGAAAATGAAAGAAATACTAGTGAAAAATGAATAATAATTGACAATGCTTCATCTAAGAAGGCTAACCAGCAGGAATCATTCAAATTTAGCCATATAGCTATATTCTCTACTTCTACTTCTTATGGATGGGAGTTGCAATAAAAAGCAAGAGAAATGAAGATGAAAGAAATACTAGTGAAAAATGAATACTAATTGACAATGCTTCATCTAAGAAGGCTAACCAGCAGGAGTCATTCAAATTTAGCCATATAGCTATATTCTCTACTTCTACTTCTTATGGATGGGATTTGCAATAAAAAGCAAGAGAAATGAAGATGAAAGAAATACTAGTGAAAAATGAATAATAATTGACAATGCTTCATCTAAGAAGGCTAACCAGCAGGAGTCATTCAAATTTAGCCATATAGCTATATTCTCTACTTCTACTTCTTATGGATGGGAGTTGCAATAAAAAGCAAGAGAAATGAAGATGAAGGAAATACTAGTGAAAAATGAATACTAATTGACAATGCTTCATCTAAGAAGGCTAACCAGCAGGAGTCATTCAAATTTAGCCATATAGCTATATTCTCTACTTCTACTTCTTATGGATGGCAGTTGCAATAAAAAGCAAGAGAAATGAAGATGAAAGAAATACTAGTGAAAAATGAATAATAATTGACAATGCTTCATCTAAGAAGGCTAACCAGCAGGAATCATTCAAATTTAGCCATATAGCTATATTCTCTACTTCTACTTCTTATGGATGGGAGTTACAATAAAAAGCAAGAGAAATGGAGATGAAAGAAATACTAGTGAAAAATGAATAATAATTGACAATGCTTCATCTAAGAAGGCTAACCAGCAGGAGTCATTCAAATTTAGCCATATAGCTATATTCTCTACTTCTACTTCTTATGAATGGGAGTTGCAATAAAAAGCAAGAGAAATGAAGATGAAAGAAATACTAGTGAAAAATGAATAATAATTGACAATGCTTCATCTAAGAAGGCTAACCAGCAGGAGTCATTCAAATTTAGCCATATAGCTATATTCTCTACTTCTACTTCTTATGGATGGGAGTTACAATAAAAAGCAAGAGAAATGGAGATGAAAGAAATACTAGTGAAAAATGAATAATAATTGACAATGCTTCATCTAAGAAGGCTAACCAGCAGGGAGTCATTCAAATTTAGCCATATAGCTATATTCTCTACTTCTACTTCTTATGAATGGGAGTTGCAATAAAAAGCAAGAGAAATGAAGATGAAAGAAATACTAGTGAAAAATGAATAATAATTGACAATACTTCATCTAAGAAGGCTAACCAGCAGGAGTAATTCAAATTTAGCCATATAGCTATATTCTCTACTTCTACTTCTTATGGATGGGAGTTACAATAAAAAGCAAGAGAAATGAAAATGAAAGAAATACTAGTGAAAAATGAATAATAATTTACAATGCTTCATCTAAGAAGGCTAACCAGCAGGAGTAATTCAAATTTAGCCATATAGCTATATTCTCTACTTCTACTTCTTATGGATGGGAGTTACAATAAAAAGCAAGAGAAATGAAGATGAAAGAAATACTAGTGAAAAATGAATAATAATTGACAATGCTTCATCTAAGAAGGCTAACCAGCAGGAGTCATTCAAATTTAGCCATATAGCTATATTCTCTACTTCTACTTCTTATGGATGAGAGTTGCAATAAAAAGCAAGAGAAATGAAAATGAAAGAAATACTATTCAAAACTTCTTGGAATTATACACTACCTCAGTTTTTATTTTCGTGCTTAATTCGTTAGTCATTTTCATATTTTTATAGCATTTCCAAATTCGACAGAGTCAAAATCATCATTTCTGCTTGCCATTTCACTATTATGACTCACACAAAGCTTTTATATCAAAATAATTATCCGTTTTTAATTTCATTCTCACCGCTTTGTGCACCGAAATACAAAAATAGAATTGGTATCGATTTGCAGTTTTACAGGAGAAAATATGTATGAAACAAGGTCGAGTATAATGTGTGACCCCACAAATGTAGGAATGGGTAAAGACAAAAATGCCACGTAGCCACGGACTGTGCCATAAATACGCCATGGCATTTATGATCTCCTAATTAATGAAATAGGAAAGTGCTTCCCATTGCTGGAATCGCCAGAAATATCTTCTTTCCGATTGGTCTCTCTCTCTCTCTCTCTCTCTCTCTCTCTCTCTCTCTCTCTCTCTCGTACTCCCTCTCTCTTTCTCTCGGTTTACCTCTCTCTTTATCCCTCTCATTTCTGATGCTATGCAATGATACAAATATCTCCAGTCGAACTTTATCGTAAAGATATGACAAGTAGTGATCAGCTATCGTAGATGAAGATTATGAGATTGTCAGAAAGGATCAAAGAATTCCTAGTAAATCTCGCCAGATTGATAAGTAGGGAAAAAAAATCAATGAAACAAATTCTAGATAACCAGATAAAATTTCAGAAATATATTTGTTCGAACCTCTTTTCACAAGTCGTCTCCATCTTGATGACGTGAATATTTCTTCGGACTTATCTGTAAAAGCTCTTTCATACTTATCTTCCTTGATATACGTAAGTCTAAATGGCGGCTCGTCTAAATTCCAGCGTTTATCAAAAGGAGAGAGATAAGAAAGCGGATGAAGAATAAATGAATCCGTTAAAAGAGGATTAAGTCGGATTAACAATGGCAAATCTGTAGCAATGCATATTTACATTACGAGTTACATTACAAGTCAATACTTAGTTTTAATTTCGACTATTCGAAGAATCTTGCGATATTTTCTACGGTGTAATCTTTTTAATCATTTCACTGCAAGCAAGGCAATAAAGCCACTAAGTTGCAAGGGGTTACTGAGTGACAGACAATATAAGAAAAAATGCTATTAAGGAGAGAACAATAAAAATAGGAATTATGTCAGAAGATAATGACTGACATTGATTTTCAAAAATTTAAATGCAAAGTTGACAATGGCTGAAAAAGAGTTCCACAAATGATAAGTGAGATTGAAGAAATTTACATTACAGTTACATCTCGCCATTCGACGGTAAAATGGCAAGATCTTCCCGCCAATATAATACTGCCCTTAAATTCATAAAGTCTAGGTAACAAAGAGAAAATTTATTCAGAACAATCACTATAAACATATTTATAAAAAAAAAACACACGAAACCTACGTTATAGTGGTGGGGAAAATGAAACCGAGATGACAGGTCAAGACCAATAACATTGCAGATTCTTTGGAATGTATCAAGATTCTCTAAATACAAAGCAGAAGCACCTGAACATATGTGGCTGCAATATTTAAAGCATGGATAATTCTACCAATTTCTTATATTTTATCTCCTGTGTGCTGATTTTTTTAAATGAAATTCGATGAACTGATTTTTCATTCTGTCACAGACAAAATATGGCCCCAAACTTAAAGAACATTATACCTAGTTATGAGGAAGTGAAGTTTTAAAAATACAGTTTGATTTGACATTGAAGCTGAACTTTTGAAAGTAGCATCCTCTCTCTCCAAATGCAAACAAAAGTTTCTTAGTTTCGCGAAGGAACTCTGGAATCAGAAATATTTCCCAAAAAATTGGCGTTTATTACAAATTAATGCAAATTGGAAACGAAAATGTAATTCTGAAGTTTTCCACATGTACATAAGTAACTAAATTATATCCATTGGAAAGTGGTAAGTAATATTTTACTAACCTAGACACCATTCTATGAAAGTCAGCTTCGCACAACTCAATTGCGCTTTCGTTCAGGTAAACGGTGTAATGATGGGATATATGTAATCAAGTAACTTCAAGAAATCATATAGCTATCGAATAGACCATTGTTTACCTGCTATGTTGATCTCATAGAAGCACATGACCAAATCAGTAGGGGTGTCTTTTCCTCTTCCATTAGAAACCGTCTTATAGACCCCTAACTTACTAAAGATCTTGATGTGATTAAGGAAGTGTATCGATCTACAAAATCGCGGACGTATAAAGACTCAGACACTGAAACATTTCAAAGCTCGTCTGGGATACAAGAAGAAAATGAGATGGTTTTGTTTGGTTGATTTCTCTTTAGCTGCATATCAACATCTCTATGGGTTATTTCATGCCGTAATGTACATGTTTTAAACGCCGTTTTATGTCTTCAACTACAGATGTTTTCTATATAATTTTATACTTTCAGGGCAAGATATATGTTTTTTAGGTATATAGTTTGTAGATAAGTATATATTTCCGGTAATCTCTATCTATAAAAGGCAGGATGTGTGTGTGTGTGTGTAACGAATGCACAGCCGCAATTTCCGACGGATTTGCACCAAAATTTACATGCACATGTTCCAAGTTAGCGGCAAGGCCAAGACCGACTTTGCATTTCCCAACTCCCATCGATAGTGGAAATAATCGATTTTTTCATGCAGTTTTCATGTAGTTTGCGGCCATTTTCTACTGGCCAGAGTGAGAGCCTATAGCTGGCTGCCACGAATAGGCAGGAAGATTCTATTGGCCAGCGTGAGAGCCAACAGCTGACTGACACGAATGTTAACTAGCATGCTAGTATGCAAAAAAAATCGTTAGCTGCATTCGTCACAAGTGGGAAAAATTGAAATCTGCATGGCACTTTACTCCAATTGGCTCATTCGCTTGCTTAAACTCAATGTTGATTCTGATTCCGCAGAACTGGGTTGGGTGTGAAAAAGTATTTGTTGTTAACATTCTTTTTTATTCGGTTTTTCCAGTTACGAGTCCCTTTTTTAAAGCTGATCGTTTTGTGTTCATTTTGTTTAGTTCTTTTGTCGTAACAGATTTAATGTTTAGTATAGAGCTTAGAAAAAATTCGCAGTGTGAGATAGGCAAGAAGCAAGACATGTAGCAACATCAGCACGGCAAAGGGCACTCCTTTAAAGGCAAGGAAGTGCAAAAATATTTTAAGTCAAGTGATAGCGATTGCTGTATGAGTCGTACGATTTTGGAATCAAGCCCGGGCAACGCCGGGACATGCTGCTAGTTTTACTATAAAAAATTATTTTAACAGTTTTGCATTGATTGTCATTTCATTATAAAAAGTTATTACATGTATTTTCATTATAAACAAAGGTAGTGCTAGTATATTTTTTACTATATTTATATTTTTCTAGGTTATTAATTTTTGATTTGCCCATAGCTGGGACCGTAACAGGTTCTACTACCTCGGGTTAGAGTGAACCTGGGAAAAACAGCAATTAAGAGGTGGTTCCACGCACCTCAAAGCCTCCAATCTTCTGCCACTGAAAGAAAGGAGATCCCCCCCATCTATTTCATCCCCTCCTAGACTATGCTCTGCATACAAGTAATAATGAATAAACTGTTATACAAGAACGATAGATAGTGTATCGGATCATGGAAAAAGCGCCCTACTTAAAAATAGAAAAAGAAGAAAAATGCTCTATGGCAATCTTACAAGTCAAAGAATTTGTTTTTGTTTGTTTTTTATGGCTTATCAATGTTTTGTAGGTTATTTAAAGCCAGAGACTATTTTTTAGGTTTTAAGAATCTTTTCGGAGATTATTTCTTTACTGATACAAGTACTACTAATTAACCCATAGTTAGGGAGAAATGTATTTATACTTTTCCCCGGGTGTTTTTCTCGCGTAATTGAATATAACGAACCCGACTGGAGTTGGGACTCGGCTTTCCGAGGATTGACAATTCCGAGTCATTACCCATTATACCGGCCGCACATCCAAACTAACACCACCTTGTATTGCTAAACAGTCACTCATCTAGGTACTGACCAAGCTCGACGTTGCTTAACTTCGGTGATCGTACGAGAATTGGTGTTTCAATGTGATATATCCACAAGTCAAAAGAGAACAAGATTTGCGAGACATTCCGCGAGAAATAAGAATTTTGAAAGTCTGATGCTCGTGTGTCAATATTTTGGTTTCAAAACCCAGCCCAGGGTTTTGAAACCAAAATATTGACACACGAGCATCAGACTTTCATTCAAAAAAATATCTTCAGAAAATTCCTGCAATGGCACAAGATGTCAATCTGAAGGCCTATCACATGCAATGAATAATTGTCCAGATTATCGGGAAGGAGACGTGAGGTTCTAGGCTGTAAAACCCAAATAATTTGAAATGTTCATTTTGTTTTATGTATATAGAATTACAGACAATTGAGAATGCAACGGATACAGACTCCCCTATCTTTTCCCCTAAAAATGCATGGTAATTAACGTATATAATAATGGGAGAGTCAAGGTCACGGCTTTGTTTCAATGTATTTTATAGTTGACTTGAATAGGTAGAAGTCACTGCAAAGATTAATTTCTGGGTTTATTACACGATTAACAAAATCAGCCTTTGAAATATTAACGATAGAAATGGATGAAAATTAAAGTGATTTTTTCTCGCATACGCACTTTAGTGGATATCCATATTTGAGTAGACGTTCTGTTTTTTGTTTTTAACATTGTTTTTTTTGTCTAACCGTCTGCGCTAAAAAATTTTTTTTAAAAACTCTCCTGGGTAGGATTCGATCCTGCGACCTCCTTTACAGGATATGGGTATCCACTAAAAGTTACGTTTGAAATATTATATGACGAATTAAAAAATAAATTTCATTAATTCTTTTGAAACTGATTTTCAGTTTCAGATACGAAACTGAACAGCTATGACTTTCGAGAAAATCTTCAAGATTATTGACTGAAGATTCAAGAAGATTCCCAAAGCCGAACGGCTTCAAAGCATGACGGATATGACGGCTGTTTCTCCTACAAAGGGTGACGCAGGTTTCAATCCTGCCAAAGGGCACATTTTCTTTTAATTTTCTCGATTCCGCAGGTTGGGAAACGAAATAGACACCTTAAAAGAAAAAAAAATGAAGGTTTCCAGCAAAAGTAACGTTTGACGTAATCATTTTTAAAAACCCATATATATATATATATATATATATATATATATATATATATATATTTTAAAGAAAAAAACAGACCACTTTAAGGCTCCGAAAAATGCGTTTCACCTTTTGAAAGTGATGCCTGAAGATCCAGCGTCCTTTAAAAGGTCTCTGCTGAAATAAACTATTACAATGGACCCTTAAAGTGGTCTGTTTTTCTTTTAATTTATTAGCTCTGAATTTACATTGAGCTCTCAGGATTTCATCCTCCTTGGGACTACCAATATGGATTACCAAGTTTTTCATATATATATATATATATATATATATATATATATATATATATATATATATATATATGGCCCAGGCTGGCGTCTCGGCTTCTATCACTTTCCCACCGGCATAGGTTGCCTCCCTTTTCTATACCTACCTTCATGGTAATTGTTCGGATGCGTTTAGATATGGTGCCTAGACTCTTCCAATGTAAACGTAATACTTGACTGGCGACTAGGTCTCACCAATTTACAGCCGAGTTGGCTAAATGAAACTGTAAATTCTATAAGAATAGTTTCTTTTTTTTTTCAAACTTCTTGCTTGTGGAACTCCCTCCAGGTTCCATGCTTTCTAGCCAACTTTAATCTAAAAAATTTTTTAAATGTAATGCCAATCGCTATTTGCTGTCCTCGTGATTCCTTTACCTCTGTTGTCGCTCCTTAGCTCCCTGTTTCTCACTCCGTCACATCCAGTTAACCCTTAGGCTTAGGTGGCTTTACTGCAGTTAGTGTATTTAATATTTTTGTCACTTCCAATGAATAAAATTAGATTGAATCTCTCTTATGTCAAATTCAATCACTTATATTGGATTCACATCCGGATGTCACCTATTATCGTCCTCGGCCGTTCAGTGTACAACACTTCATATCTCTTTGCTTGATGTTTAGATATTTACCTGTCATACCCTTGTCTCAAGCGCACATATCTGTCACATCTGGATTGATCACGTGGATCTTAACGTACACACAAACAAACTTTCAAATGCGAATATTGTATAGATTTTTGCGCGTGTGTATGCAGTGTACATGCGTATATATATATATATATATATATATATATATATATATATATATATATATATATATATTAAACAACATCTAAAATATTATTACAGTGAGATTTACGTTCAGAATATTCGAACACAGTGGCGTTCCATATCACGTGACGTCCGCATCACACGACGGACGCTACTTGTAAACAAACAGTTATTTCTGAAGAAAGATTGAGGCCAATTTGAAATATCAAATATATATATAAATAAATAAATACTTTCATAAAAAAACATTATTATTTTTTTTAATTTGCAACTTTTTCTACATATATATATATATATATATATATATATATATATATATATATATATATATATATATATATATATATGGGGTGCGAGAATGTATTTTTGTATGGATTTGTACGTGTATATTATATTTGCGGTGTATATTCGTATGCACATTTGTAAGGATATGCAACACTGTGAGGGTCTGTCAGTTGGCACCTATGTGTACGCATGTGCCTTTTCATCAGTATGCAGGTGAATATGCGTCTATGAATGTGGGCGCGCCCACACCTGTAAATGCATGTGTTCACCCAGTCTCGTGATCGAACCGAAAGTGGCGGTTAGCGTGTACAGCTAAATCAATTGAATTTTCATAAATTCACATTGAAATAAATGGAACGCCTGCAAACGATGCAAAGCAAAAATTCTTTAATTGTAATCAATAATTGCAGGCAAATTTAGCGACCAAATTTAGGATCTTAAATCCTTAGAAATATTTACTCACACGGCTGGAAATTTCTTTTTATTCAACATTACCGATCGATGTTCTCCTCGGTCATTTAATCTATTGATTATAAATTATCGGCCAGATTTGCAGTTTAATTCATAAAAATGATATTTTGGGGGATGATAAAATGTGCGTCTTTAAAATCTTAATAACATTTCTTTGTTTTTTTTTTTTATCTGCTGACGACCAGTACAAATTTAGGTTTCTAAATAAGGATTTTAATCTAATTTAATGGAGATTTGGTTTTTTTGCAATCTTGCACAAAAAGTATCATTCTAAACTAATTATCTTTTTTCGCTGGATGATAATCTGTTTGAAACGTGAAGTCCATATATTCTATTTTTACAAAAGAGGTTTCAAAAGAAAAAATTTATATTTTTAAACAGGTTTCGAAAATAATATTTTAGATAATTTAAGGTAAATACTATTAAAAACGACAGACATTTTGTGTCGATTAATTTTAATGATCAACTTTTCTAAGTTACGAATAATCTCTGACTAAGAAAGTTGGTTCACTCGTGCTAGACAATTTTTCTCGCCAGAATCTATCTTACATATTTATCTACCAAGCGTTCTTGCGTTGAATATTGCTGTCTTGTGCCCTTGATATTTACCTTGAGTTCCTTGATAAGATCTAAAGAAGAATCAGCAACATTATTGGTCCTGATCTGGCGTCTCGGCTCCAGTCAATTTATCACACCGTAAGGTCGCCTTTCTGTCTTTTCTATAAATAGTTTCACTGTAGAGTCTGTCTATATTTCTGAGATGAGGTATTATGTACAGTATTTACATTAGTCGGACTATTGTCCTCATCTTTGTCGCCATATTTGTCACAACGTTTCGGCCGTTGTACGCTCCGGCCTTCTTCAGCTGGTTGGAATGTCGAACCGAACACTTTATTTCGCTCACTAAGGTAGACTGTTCTATCAAAAATTGCAATATGAGCACTGGTAAAAATGGTTGCTGAAGACATTAAGTTTACAATACCCAGAAGTTCAAACTCAGATGTCCTCCACAGTGGATAAAGGCGATGGTTAGATCCAGTGACAGGACCCAAAGAAAGTGAGTTCAATACCTGGTTAAGGCAGTGGAGAACTTTCAGAGGGAAAATTAACAGGAGATAACTGATAACTGACATCCATCTAACATGGCACGTGGAACTAGAACAGTCTACCCCAGTGATCGAAATAAAGGGTTCAGTTCGAAATTCCAACCACCTGAAGAAGGCCGGAGCGTACAACGGCCGAAACGTTGTGACAAATATGGCGACAAATATGGCGACAAAGATGAGGACAATAGTCCGACTAATGTAAATACAGTTCCACTGTAATTGTTCGGATGAACTCTTCGTTATGGTGGGCAGTCGTTTTTTTAATTAAAGCGCAGTACTAGACTGGCATCGGGGTCTCATCAATTTACAGTTGAGCTAGTCAGATGTGGAGCCCTTGTTCTATGCTAACAGTTTCTTTTCTCGCTTGTGGAACTCCCTTCCAGCTCTATGCTTTCTAGCCAACTTTAATCTGCCAAAATTGAAATGCAATGTCAATCGCTATCTACTGTCCTCCTGATTATTCTTTTCTCTTCCCGCTCATTATTAATGTTTCTATTCCTAATCCTTCCACGCCCTCCAACCCCTTGTGTCTTAGTGGCTTTACTGCCTTGCTTGGGGTGATACCGATTTTTAAAAAAATATCTACGCGTGAAAAATATTCGGTGGTAAATGTAGAAACAAAATTATTTCAAAGTAGGTATCTCTAAAAATTAAATTGACGAAGAGAATCCGTATAAAGACATTAGGCAAAAAAGTAATTTTGAGATCTATATTTACGCTTCATTTTGGACAATATTTTACTGATGTTTAAAAGTATTTAAATTTTTTTTTTAAAGAAAGTTTATTGATTGGTGAAGTGGCTAAAGAAATTTAGTAATTAAGTCTTTACAAATTTTCATCGGCGTCTGCTCGTTACGCTGAACTCAGTCATCTTGATTACACTACACGGCTTAGGGACTGAACTCGGGACTACCGATACACTGTTCCTACTAGTGTATCATTAGTGTTAGGTGTTGCTAACTTAGCCCTCCATAAAAGCACAATAATTTAAATTACAATTGAGTTACTTCCCTTGTCCGCTAGCCGGAGCTGTCACTTCTGTATTCAACATGGCGACAAGCAAACACGCACGTGAACTTATGGTTTAAATTCAAAGTAATACTTGCTGTCCTCAGACAGCAAATGAATAAAAGTTATTTTATTATATTATGCGGACTGATTCTTTGTGTCATCTTATTCTACAATGTTTTTTGAAGGCCTCCCTTTATAATTCACACATGATCAGGCATACCCGACATCAATGATTCTTCACGGGTTACGGCTTTTCATTGTTCTTTTATTTTCATAAAAAGCAATCTCGACTATATTTCCTGCTGCAATAACACAGAAGGTTATAAACGCAATTCTTGACCAGATCCTTATATGATGAAAGCACGTCTCTGGTCAAATATCACTGATATTCAGAACTGTCACGTTGTTGTACTCAACACACATCCTCTGAATCCTTTCCGACATGCTTCTTATTTCAGTCAAACATTTTTTTCTAATTGTCACCGAGAACCTTGGAAGAAGATAATATATTTTGCCAGGAATCTCTTTGTTAACATGTGCCTTGCTTATACAGAATATATTCATCACAACATAAGAACTATGGTAATTTTGTTTTTCTTTCTTGATTGCCTGTCATGTTCAATGTTACGTAAGTCCCTTTTGATTCTTCAGAAGTGTCATGTACAATGGAATAGGCGCATTCAATTAGGATGTCTTTAGTTGGAGTTTCTTTCCAACTGTGAAAACAAAATGCACTCAATGTCCTTGGTTTCCTTCTGTAGTGAAGAGATAAAAGTGATGGGATAAATTTATGAATACCAAACCGAAGATTTTAGAGTTTAATTTTTTTGATCTCACCTTATCATGTTTACTAAAATGTTTTACTGATAAAGTAAGTTAATTGAATTTTGGAGATGAATTAGAAAACTTGGTTAATTCTATTTTAAAATTTTTGACTCAAAAAACACTTTTTTTCTTATAAAAATAGTTTATTTCAGGTAGTTGGCATAAATTGCTCGGCCTACCTGAAAATGAATGGGTTTCTACTATCTTTATTGAATAAATATTGCTATCAGCCAAGGTCGTAAATTGATATTTTTTCAAAAAAAAAAAAAAATGAGCAATTTCAGTACAGCAAAAACGGTAGCTAACCATGAAAAACTAAGGTCATTTTCGGAATCAGTTCCATCAAATTAGCTAAAAATTTTTTTTTTCTTGGCACCAAAAATCGTGTTGACCAACGTAATGAATCATTAGTAAGTTTTCCCTAATCTGGCCGTTCTCGTGAGAGAAAAAAAAAGCTGTTAATATTTATTCTGTACCTTTTTTGATAATTCATAATCCATATCAGAAGTTATTAATATATTTTTTCCAATTTTTCTGTATGAAATTAAAAGGCAAATCCTCATCTGAAATCGAGGAATCTCGAAATTGAGATGAGGATTTACTTATAATTCTGATGAATTCTAGAAAGGCAAAACGCTTAATTAAATCCAGTTTCAATGAAACGTTTTTCCATTTGTCAAATTTCTCCAAAATTATATCTTCATGGAAGGATTCTGTTGTCCAAGTTCGCTGGATTAAGAAAGTTCTTGTAATGTAGCCGCAAATAGAATATTTCTGGTTAGTGCTTATGTTGGTAAGTGTATAGATTATTTGGAAGTGATAAGCCTATCACTAAAAGTTAATATTAAATATGAAGTCAGCTTACCCAAATATCACCTTCTCATGAGAAGGTGATATTTGGGTAAGCTGACTTCATTTCTGGAGTGGTTCAATTTCAAGTGCTCTCCTTGCAAGAGACCGGCTGAAAAATAGAAAATCTCTAAATTTCCCGCCAGTAGGACACTTTCCTTTTTTCTATGGTATGATGGGAGTTAGATTTTTTTTTATATATATTTCACGTGTTCACTACAACTTAATTCGAAGTCTTAACAATGTTACTGTTTATCTGTGTCTGAATTGCCACTTATAAATTTGGTTCGAAATTCTTGACAAAGGTCGATTCTTTTCTTCACATTGTAAGGATGGCGAAAATCAAAAATCATATACTATCTTACGAATTTCCTGTTCTATGCAATTTCTTAGATCCAGGAAAAACAGTTTGCGTCATTTTCATTTTACAAATGCCATCATACTCTCACAGCTAGTTCGTTGGCTTCAACCAACTACGTTATTCTTTCATCAACGAATTCTATGAATATATTGCCATCACAAGAGTCAATAAGCATATTGTAACCTTGCTTTCTTCCTACTTATGTGCCAGACCCCCAACTGTAAGTATATATTTTTTTACAGAACTTCAATCAGACACCTATAACCTCGCGAGTCGGGATATATTAACAAAAAAAAAAAAAAAAAAAAAAAAAAACGACATACTTCATTCAAGTTCTTTAAAAATTCATATTTGTGTCTAAAAAATAGCCATCAAAGAAAATAAAAGATGCAAGAATTGTGATTTTTTTAATTCCTGCGACGAAAAATGTCTGTCATGACTGACGATTATCAAAGAAAATATTTTATTGCAAGTTTTATTCAGCTGAGATCCCAAAGTAGATTTTTTTATTACCAGCAATAAACAGAAGTCAATGATATACTACCAGAAATTTTAGTTATCGAAAGATTTTTCCGTTTCCTTTCACCCAAATATCGAAAGATTTTCTTACATTCTATAATTGAGCTATAAACAAATCACGTCTTTTGTATCGAATCTAAAAAATCGATTGTTCTTCCAAAAGAGTCTTAATATTTAAGGCTTCTTGAATGAAACACATTCGATTAGTGAGAAAAGAGGCGTAGTTTACAGTCACCCTATCACGGGCGTGCCGTCGCTTTCCTCTGTCTTTTCTACAAATATTTTCACGGTAACTGCTGGTTCCCAAACTGCATAAGTTTAAACGTGCTACTAGGTTGGAATCTCAGTCCCACCCTTCCACTGTCGAAACAGTTAAATATATCCGTCTCTTCTACTCCAATAGCTTCATGTCTTGCACTTCCCGTCTGTGGAACTCCCTTCCTCTTACTTGCTTCCCTGATAGCTATAATCTCCAACTATTCAAATGCAATGTCATTTGACATCTCCAGATTCCTTGATCTATTCCCTGGCCTTCTCTTCATCCTTTTCTCTATCAAGCCTCTTTATTCTTGCTCCCACTCTCTGTAACCCCTTGTGTGCTAGTGACACTCCCGCTCTGCTTGGGGTGAAATGCTTAAAAAAAAAACTATTTGCCAATAACTGGTACCCTACCATTGTGCTACCACCACGGATCAGAGCAGACTTGGAAACAGCAGCAATTAAGACGTAGTTCTACTCTCCTCAAAATCTCCAATCTCTCGATCAGAGTCATTGCTGCCGGATCTAGTTTATCGTCATAACCAGGACTAAAAGAATAAAGTAGATAAACGAATAGTGAAATTATTTATGCTTCAACTAATAGAAATAAACTAACGCTATTCAAAGTGTCATGCAGAAATTGGCGAGCAAAATAAAATTATTTCGATATTGCGAATATTCAATATCAGGAATGTAGTCATTTTCCCACAAGACTTTCTTAATAAATTCAATTTCAGAATCTATTTTAGTCTTTGAACAAATCGTTAGGGCATGATGGAGCAGAAGCTTCAGTTTTAAATTTCATTGCTTGAAGTGGAGAGAAGAAAAAAAAGAGTCCCAACGGGTATATAAACCAGTGAATGCGAACGCAATACAAATCTGAATCCGATTTGAGCAACAAAGCAAAGAACATCATTATCCACGATTTTACAAGTAAATCGTAGAGCTGGATCGAATCGATTTAATGATGTATAAAACCCCTCAGACCAAAACACACTGCCAAACACAAAAAGTGTCGTCGGCATCACGAAAATTACATTTTGGTCTTAATACGAGCAAGTAAATCCTGCTCGTGAAATCCAACAAAAACATTGCTCATTGTCGGGACGGAGCGAATTACCCATAGAAATTAGATCAATTTGCTTCTACATAATTTTATGAAAACTGAATTCAAAAGACATCGTGGCAAATTTCTTGGACTTCAAAAATGTGAGAGTTGGACAATTGACTTCGATCGAATAGGAATCGTTTTTCCTCAAGAGCAAGACAAGAAAACAAACTGCTGATGTCAAGCGAAAACGATCTTGTCCGAATGAAATATACATTTATGCATACACATGGGGATGTCAGGTGTGTGTGTGTGTGAGAGAGAGAGAGAGAGAGAGCGCGAACAAACGAAAAAGAGTAACCGAGCGAACAAAATAAAGAGCGAGCGAGCGAGAAGGAGCAAGGGGGTGCGAGAGAGAGAGCGTGAAAGAGACAGTGCGAGAGAGAGAGAGAGCAAACCTGAAAGAGACAGTACGAGAGATAGAGAGAGAGCAAGCCAGAAAGAGACAGTGCGAGAGAGAGAGAGCAAGCGTGAAAGAGACAATGCGAGAGAGAGAGAGAGAGAGAGCCTGAAAGAGACAGTGCGAGAGAGAGAGAGAGAGAGCAAGCGTGAAAGAGACAGTGCGAGAGAGAGAGAGAGCAAGCGTGAAAGAGACAGTGCGAGAGAGAGAGCAAGCGTGAAAGAGAGAGTGCAAGAGAGAGAGAGCAAACGTGAAAGAGACAGTGCGAGAGAGAGACAGTGCGAGCCTGAAAGAGACAGTGCGAGAGAGAGAGCGCAAACGTGAAAGAGACAGTGCGAGAGAGAGAGAGTGCGAGCCTGAAAGAGACAGTGCGAGAGAGAGAGAGGGAGCAAGCCTGAAAGAGACAGCGCGAGAGAGAGAGAGAGCAAGCGTGAAAGAGACAATGCGAGAGAGAGAGAGAGAGCCTGAAAGAGACAGTGCGAGAGAGAGAGAGAGCAAGCGTGAAAGAGACAGTGCGAGAGAGAGAGAGAGAGCGTGAAAGAGACAGTGCGAGAGAGAGCAAGCGTGAAGAGAGTGCGAGAGAGAGAGAGAGCAACGTGAAAGAGACAGTGCGAGAGAGAGAGAGCGAGCCTGAAAGAGACAAAAGGAGAGAGAGAGCGCAAACGTGAAAGAGACAGTGCGAGAGAGAGAGAGCGAGCCTGAAAGAGAGACAGTGCGAGAGAGAGAGAGGGAGCAAGCCTGAAAGAGACAGTGCGAGAGAGAGAGAGAGAAAGAGCCTGAAAGAGACAGTGCGAGGGAGAGAGTGAGTGAGCAAGCCTGAAAGAGACAGTGCGAGACAGAGAGCAAGCCTGAAAGAGACAGTGCGAGAGTGAGAAAGAGAGCAAGCCTGAAAAAGACATTGCGAGAGAGAGAGAGAGAGAGCGAGGCTGAAAGAGGCAGTGCGAGAGAGAGAGAGAGAGAGCCTGAAAGAGACAGTGCGAGAGATAGAGAGCAAGCCTGAAAGAGACAGTGCGAGAGAGAGAGCAAGCCTGAAAGAGACAGTGCGAGAGAGGGAAAGAGAGCAAGCCTGAAAGACAGTGCGAGAGAGAGCGAGCGTGAAAGAGACAGTACTAGAGAGAGAGTGTGTGTGTGAAAGAGACAGTGCGAGAGATAGAGAGCAAACGTGAAAGAGACAGTGCGAGAGAGAGAGTGTGAAAGAGACAGTGCGAGAGAGAGAGAGAGAGATAGAGAGGGCCTGAAAGATTGCAAGAGAGAGACAAATATGGACATTCTCCCCATGAATGTATTGTTCGCTTGATTGCTCTTTTACGAAACGCATCGGCAAGGACTAAATACTATTTTCCGATTGTCTATTTTATTTAATTTGTCTTTTCTACGGATATAGAGTTACTGAGCTTTCGGCTATTCTTTTAGTAGAAATGGAATGGAATAAATATAAATTATAAACCTTCTCCCCACATGAATGGTAATATTAGAATTACTTGTCTTAGTTTTTCTCAGATGAGGCATGGGTCATGTGTAATCTGGAGATGTATGTCATGTCTGCAGAGACAAACAGCAATAAAAATGATTTTGCGATGCATCTAATTTTATTCCAAAAATTGTTGCATTATTGAGATTTGTTTTATAAAGGTTGACCACTTACAATCATTTTCAAAATATATGTGAGGTTAAAGAAACGTATTATAATTCTATTTATTTGTACATGATGATAGAAACATGAAATCTGATCAAGTATTTTACAGATATATTCTAATGTTGTCCCATAATATATATAAATACTCGATGAACACATGGTAAGATCTCATGAAAACATAAGCAAAAGAATGAAATTCTTAATAGGTTTGTAAATCTCTAGAAACAAACAATAGTTGAATTTATTACACCAATAGAGCATGGCTAGTGGGATACATAGATAAACTCGGGTCCTGCGCCGAGGTCGGTGGAAGAGACTGCAAAAACGTAACTAAGCTTGTCTTTCCCTCTAGTGCGGCTACAGACCCAAATGATTGGTATCAGAATACATGAATATATACAATATCTACTAGTGTATGTAAACATCATGCCTTGTACCTTGGATGCCACCTCTGTTTAGCATTAACACACTGACCATAACGTTCTGCAGATCTCGTACTTTCGAAAATGCTACATACAAACGGCCGAGAGTGAAATCTGGCTGCTACAGAAAAATCTTCAATATATCAAAATTTTACCGTTGTTCTTTATCGCCAGCACTTAACTCGTACAGGAGATTGGATCCTGTGGAATAATGGATATCGGCTCAGATTGATGAATCGGAGAGCCGAGTTCAAATTCCACTCGAATCCATTATATTCACTTACGTGCTAATATCGTTTGGAAAGGTATGAATCCTCTTCTCCCCAGAGCTATGGGTAAATAGTAGGGCAAACCGTGTAACCGGTCTGTAAACTGGCGTAGCATATGCTATACAGCTAAAGAAAGGATCATTCGTATTTGGTTCGAGGATACCGACAACGGTCGAATAATTTTCTTTCTTTCTTAACATGAAATGAAATCACTGCGTTTCACTTTGATACTAGGGATGAGTAGTATAGAGCCTATGTGACTAGCACTAATCAAGGACAATTCTATACTATTTTCGTGAAGTCTCAATGCCTTCACGCGTGTTCCGTTGCACACCTCTATTGAGAGATAGAACAGTAGTGTCAAGATGGCGCCTATTTTCAAATCAATCGAGAGACATACCAGAAACTCCATAGAATAGTCCTGGCTTTCTTCATCGTTAGCTTAAAATACAGGATGTGCCCATCTATTTTTATCTGAATTCCTGGGATGAGGAGTTATTATTTACACTATGTATATTCGGACTATTGTTCTCATCTTTGTTGTTGTTGTTATTACAACGTTTCGGTCGATGCATCCTCAGGTCTTCCTCAGTTGTATATTGATCTGGGGAATCTGCAGAGAAGTCCGAACAGAACCCTTTATTTAATCTACGGGTGTAGACTGTTCTCGTTTCACTGCTCGTGTCAAGAGATATCGTCTAATTCTGCTTATTTAGCACTGTTATCCAGTTATTGCTCACCCATTTCCACTGTGTGCAAAAGAAACACTTACCAGACTCAGGGATTGAACCCAAGCCCACAATGTCACCAAATTCATAGATCAACGCTTTTAACCACCAGGGACTTTACTTAGGTCTCGAGAGTTGATTTAACCCCTCACTACAAACAGCTACCTTTATTGAAGTGATCCTTCCCTCCCACTCCTATCTGTGTACACTGCGTCCCACACGCTTTCCCTCGCGGATGTTCAACACAGACTGGATTTACGATTATAATCTACGCAAATAAAATGCGCCTTTTTTTTTTTTTTTTTTTACGCATGATTTCTTTGGATCTACAGGGTGGTCCAAAGTCTTGTCACCCCTATAGAATATAATTTTCTATTTCAACGCTCTGTGGGGTATTATCATGGATAGAGTTTCACATGAACGATACCAGAATACCCATCAGTTGAAGGACTCCGTTCAGAGAGCCTTTGCAAAAATAAACAAAGCTCAGCTTTGTAAAATATCACTCAGGACATGGCGCCGCAACATCTTGTGTCAGGAAAATGATGGTCGTTCATACAGACCTTCTCAATGTGTGAAAGCGTTAATGAAAATGAATTATAAACTGAATCCAGTACATGTATTTTGTATTACTCCATTACTGCATTACTTTCGGATCACTCTGTTTCATTCAATTTTTTGTACAGTGTAACCCGGATATAAAAGAGTTGTCGGGATCGGAGAAGAAGTCTCTTATATCCGGGTTTCTCTTATATCCGGGTTTGGTCTATTTTGTTTAGGTAAGTATGGGAACACTTTGGGACCAGAGAAAATCTCTCTTATATCCGGGTTTCTCTTATATCCGGGTCTCTTACATCCGGGTTACACTGTATAAACATTGTAGTTTAACCGGGACACGGCAATAATGGCACGGATAAGTTTCTAGTTATTAAATTCTCTTTTTAAAGGTGGATATAAAACCATGTGCTCATATCTCTTATTTTTTTCATAAATTACAGCGTAGCCCGGATATAAGAGACCCGGATATAAGAGAAACACGGATATTAGAGAGATTTTCTCTGGTCCCAAATTAGAGCCTGTGTTAATGTATATAAAATAGAACAAACCCGTGTATAAGAGAAACCCGGATAAAAGAGAGATTTTCTCTGGTCCCAAATTAGAGCCTATGTTAATGTATATAAAATAGACCAAACCCGGGTATAAGAGAAACCCGGATATAAGAGACTTCTTCTCTGGTCCCGACAACTCTCTTATATCCGGGTTACACTGAAATATATATTAACAAAGGGAGGTAAAAAATTTCTTTTTGTTTTCTTTGCTGATATTTAAAAATAAATAGACGGTTATAAATTCAATTTTTTGATTCAATCGTGCATATTTCAATAAACTTATATTGTCATATTTTTCCACGGGCCATTTTTTCCCGTGCCATTATTATCTAAATTCGCCGGACGCAAACCCAAGACTAATGTCCTAGTCTTGAATCGACTACTTATATCCTATGGATAAGTTACTCAGAAGATTAAGTACAGCTGTGAATCAGTGATATCAGTCAGTTATGTGCCATGCGTGATACACGCTTAAACGATCATGTATCTTTCAATACATAACTGACGAGGCAGATTTTTTTCCGGTAGTAGGTTGCCATTTCATTTTACGGTAGACCAAGGCTATAGAATCCGGTCTGTCCATAGATAGGGGGGAGAAGAAGGTATTAGCAAGTAAGTGAATAGAAAGGATTCGACTGGAATTCGAACTCAGTTCTCCGATTCCTTAATCCGACCCGCTATCCATTACTCCACCGTGCCTCCTCTTTATCAGTGATATACAAATATTATTTGAGATTTTTATTTTAAGATAAAAACATATTTTAAGCAAAATTCCGACTAAAAAAATATATATGAAACGAAAACAAGTTCACGATAAAAAAAAAAATAGATTTCAATTTCAAAAGGTCATTTGTAGTTCAAAGACAAATGTCTTCAACAGATCGTCAGGTCATGAAATATGATTTGACCCCTACCTCCAAACAGTCTGTCTCTCAGGTTACCTCTTTCTCAGTCAGTCAGTCTATCTCTGTCTGTCTGTCTGTCTGTGTGTCTGTCTGTGTGTGTGTGTGTGTGAGAGAGAGAGAGAGAGAGATACTCAGAATGACACACACCATATATTGATTAGCATATACCGAACGAATGAAAAGTAACTCCCTATTTTATGTTTGATGGATTCTCCCGTATTGAAATAGAAATGAGGCTATATAGGTTTTGCTTCTTTAAAAACAAATAACTATCAAAAACTTCATTTATTTACTACTTTTTCATTAAAATAATAATTTAAAAAGATACAAGAACTTAACCTTAACTTAGATAAATCGATTTTCTTTCCTTGAAAACAATAGAGTATAGTAATTAACATAATACTTAATTAAAAATATTGGCCCTCTAAAGCTACGCATTTTGTGTGTGTGTGTATAAAAACTCCCTAGCATATTAAGAATTTCAAATTTGAAAGTTAAAATTAGCGTTCATTAAGTCAGGAAGGGTCAAAATAGATTTATCAATCATCTGGCCATGATGAGTATTGAGATGCGAAAGTCTTGTTATCTAACACGTCTCTCGAATTGTTATTGAACACTTTTTCTGCTAAGCTGAAATAAAGATGAAAATTCTAATAGATTACACTTATTTTCTCAGTTGTATTATATGATCGATTTGTTTGTAACGGCATATCAACACGTTATGGGTCATTTAACGCCGAAATTTAATTTTCTTGAGAGTTTAATAAAAAATATGTTATTCTTCTTGAACAATGGAGTTCAGCTTTTGTGCATACATATGTTTCTGTGGACATGATTACTAGAGGCCAGGTTATGTTTTTTTATGTTTAATATATTTTGGAATACCATTGATTTGAGAAATTGTAGGATATTATATGGACTAATGTGTTATGAAAGTTCTTTCATATTGCTTGTTTGTTTGAATTTATTTCGCTGTATATCAACCTCTATGGCATATTTAATACCAAAAACTAAATATTTTTTACATGGTTTTATAATTTCAGTATCTTTTTAGAAATATATTTTGTAGATCATAAAATGTAATTTTACTAGAAAAACGCATTTTTATATTTTAGCGCTTCATTGATAGTATTTTTGCTATTAAAATATATTGTTGGCCATTTTATTATAAAAATGTACTGTCGTTTTTTTTGTTTTGGGGTTCACTATTTGTCAGTAACTGGGACAATAACTATTGCTACCACCCTACGGTCTTTGTGGACCTGAGAACAACAGCAATTAAGAAGTAGTTATGTGCTTCTCAAAATCTCCAATCTCTCGCAGCCGGATCTAGTTTAGCGTCATACCCAAGACGAATTTACGTTTTTGTTCTTCAGCACTTCGTTGGACCAATTTTTTTTTTTTTTTGTTAGTAGGACTACACATGCGCGCGGCAGTGGAGTTCTGGGAATTTTAAATTTTTTTTTTTTTTTTTCAGTTGGCAAATCTCTAATATCACAGTGCGATATACCTACTTACAAAATTCATAGAAATAAAAAGAAAAAAAAACTCTGAGTGAATTCGGCTGAAAACAAAAAAAAAAAATTATAAAATTCCCAGCAAACCCTCTGTCGTGCGCATGCGTAGTATTACCAATGTAACAAAAAGTCCTGAATGACGAAACGTCCTGTTTGCAGAGAGTTAAATATTAAACCATAAAAGGAATTACCTCTAATAATGAGGTAAGGTTTTAAACAAGTTTCCAATTCAAGTTAGTATTACTGAGAAATAGATTCAAATAATTTATCCGTTCTTAGAAAGACAAGATCAGTGGAGACCAAAATCCTTCCATAATCGGCAAAAGATTTTGTAGAGGTGCTATTTTCTTATCAGAAGATGTACATCTATGTGCGTACGAGAATAGGATGAAGAAAAAATGTGAAAGAGAATACAGATAAATCTATAACAATCTCTTGAAAACAGAGGTTTCAATGTTCACCAGCGTGAAGAAAATAGAAACCTCCAGCTACCAAAAGAACTACCATGAAAGATAGTTCCGAAGTTAAAAAATAAAAAAAGTACACTTAACTATCACTCATCAATGCAGTCACTTATCCATAGATTTATTTACAAAACAAATTTTTTAAAATTCAGTAATCTTTCTCCTCATAAAATTCACTATAATTTGAAATTCTACTGTAAGCAAAAAAATGTTTTTACTGTAAAAATGACTATAATAAACAATGAAAGGTTACTGGGTCCAAAAAATTAAAGAGCCTCTACTATAAGTAAAATATAATTATACTATAAACGTGCAGTAGTAAAGGTTTAATAAATAAAATAAAAATATTTTTTTTAAATCTCCTGAAAAGTATCACATATTCCCTTAACATTAAGAAAGGTTAATATTTGATAAACAAATGTTCAAGGATCTTGGACCAAAGCGAAGGACAATCCTACAGCACTCTCCATATATTTACAGATCTGAATAGAAATCAGAAAAAGAAGGCTTCGACGATAGTTCTCTTTACCCTTTTGCCAGAAAACAGGACAGGCTGATCCACTCTTCTAATGACTAAAAAATTCATCACGGCGACTGTCTGCAACAAAGGTCTGTCCGTCCTTCCTTCCTTTCTTCCTTCCCCCCCTCTCTCTCTCTCTCTCTCTCTCTCTCTCTCTCGCTCTCTCATCAAACAATAAGCCTTCCAAAACAACGTCCGCTCTACGTTCATTGATTTTTAATATAAAACCAACATTCTGCACCAACTTCCACAAACGCAAGATACTATAAGTAAAAATAAATGGAACTGCCTTCAGCCTTCTAGTTAATATAATTGTTACCTAAAATCTTCGATAATTGCCTGAATTAAGTTTTGCAACGCCTGAATCATTATTTTCTAATTATCGTATGAAACGCATGAACAAACCGTGATTGACATCATTGCGTTTTTTTAAAATTTGAGGAAAAAAAGTCAAACAAACAAACGATTTCTCCTCCACACACATCCACCTCAAAAAGTGGCTATTATATAAATCTTAGAAACAAATAGGTAATTAAAACAAGACCTTTAAGGCAAAAAATCTTTGTATTAATTGATACGCAAACAAAGTACGTGGATACATCTCTTTATCGCTCTCTCTCTCTCTCTCTGTGTGTGTGTGTGTGTGTGTGTGTGTGTGTGTGTGTGTGTGTGTGTGTGTGTGTGTGTGTGTGTATATGCGTGATATAGTTCAAGAGCCCGTAGGGAGGAAGAATACAGAAGTGTATAGACACATTTAATTGTAATGAAACCAGTCAGTAGTCGACATTTCAAGAGATGAACGTCATACATAATGGATGATAGCCAATCAAGATTGGCACAACACAATTGTTTTTTTTTTTTCAGATTTCAAGAGAGTTGAAAGACAGTAAAAGAAAGTGCAATGTCACGATATGATTAGTTCAAAAGAGAAAACGTATGAATAAACAAATTACAGCCCTAATTAAAAAAAAAAAAAAAAACTATCTTGGAAACTTTTCATAATCTTTGCGCTTATTTTTGTGGGCGGGTGTCAAAATAGAGAGAACGTTAGCCTTCCGCCCAATGTGACTCTATTCGGATTTCACCAAGGTCGATTTGTCAAGGAAGCGATTTCTCGATAACATCGGCCAGGAGAGACAATCCCAACTTGCAATAAAAATGCCAGAAAGCGTTGAAATTTCATTCCGCTGATCAGTGAAAGCCTTATAGCACGGTCTTATAAAATTTATAATTTACTGAAGCTTTACAAAATGTATATGGACAAGAAGATGCATGGCACAAGTACATTATTACTAAATCATTGTGCCATCAAATAAGACCTTCATTTACTTCAAAGGGTAATTATACGGAACAATTTAGATATATTATAATCTAATATATTACAGAGTGCAGTCGTTTTAGTGCAATTTTCAATAACCTATTCAAATTTAAAACATTATCTTAATTTGTGTCCAGCAGTATTATAGTTTTATATAATTTTTTTTTTATTAATTATGAACAATTAAGAGGTGGTTCCACGCTCCTCAAAACCTCCAATCTCTTGATCAGAGGCCTTGCTGCCAGATGTAGTTTATCGTCATACCTATGACTAATCAGTATAGTAGGCAGTTATTAATTACATACACTGCGTGCCAAATTATTATTGAGATAACTTTTTTCTAATATTTAAAAAACCGTCCAATCAATTCACACAAAATTTTCACACAATGTTGACAACACTGACCTGCGCAATCACTGAAATTTTCGTATTGAACTGCGCAATGTAAACAAACTGGCGCCATATTTGTTATCAGCACGGTGATTTGAGCGTGCCAAATTATTAGAAAAGTTTAGTAAAATTCCCAGAATTGAGCAAACAAAACATTTATTAATGTTGCACGTGATTGTTTATGATCAAAAGAACCTAATAAATAAGATAATCAAACAAATAATAACAGATACAAACAAAGGCACAGTTATAAACAAATTAATAGGGAATGTGCTTTCCCAGTTTTGAAACTTGATGAAGTCTACGATCCATAGAATTTGTTAATTGTAGGATGTCATCTGCTGTAATGCCGCGAGATATGTCAAGAATTGCTTCCCACAACTCAGCGTTGCTCCTGAATTGTCGTCCGTTAGCGTACAGTCTTCGCTTCATGATGCTCCAAAGGTTTTCGATTGGGTTCAAATCTGGAGAATTTGCGGGCCACTTCATATTTCGAGGTTCATCGAAGCCTAACTGTTTCAAATATTCAGTAGTCTTGTTAGCAGCGTGTGAGGGAGCATTATCTTGCATAAAATCAATGGCCCTTCTGAAGGCAACTGTTTTCCTTTTCATCCACGGTTCAAGATGCTCCTTCTTAAATGCTATGTATGCATCAGCAGCCATTTTGATGCCATCTGGTACTCTCCATGGGCCCACTAATGTTTTTCCAATAATACCACCCCAGATCATTATGCCTCTGCTGCCTTGTTGGAGTCTTAAACGCTGATGGCGATTCTGTCCATTCATTACCCAGCCTTTGCACCATCTATCTGGCCCATCAAGTGTTGCTCCAGTTTCGTCTGTGAACAAAACTTTAGAGAAGTCAATCTTCATATTGTTCTCGGCCCATTTCAGTTGATTTTGAATGTGATTTCTCGTCAACAGAGGCTTCGATACAAGTTTGACTGTTGTTGCTATTTCCCTCAAATACCGACACCGAGTACTTTTAGACACAGTAGGATCCCTATGCGACTGAAAAGCTCTTGACTGATAAGTCCAGGGTTCTTCGTGGCCTCTCGTTTAAGTCATGACATGATACCTTTATCTGCTCTTTTGTGTACTTGTGTAGGGTCGGTGGTGAACTTTTTCACTGTTTGATGATACCTCCCTATCATTTTAGAAATTTCTAGGGTAGATTTAACTTTTGAGAGTTCTGAGGTGATAGTTTTCTTTTCAGCATCACTTAAACTGCTTTTATGGCCCATCTTTTCACTAAATTCTTACACTTTTCTAAGAATTTGGCACACTCAAATTACAGTGCTGATAACAAATATGGCGCTAGTTTGTTTACATTGCGCAGATCAGTACGAAAGTTCAGTGTTGCCAACATTGTGTGAAAATTTTGTGTGAATTGATTGGATAGTTTTTGAAATATTAGAAAAAAAGTTATCTCGATAATAATTTGGCACGCAGTTTATGTACAGTTTCAAATTTGATATTTGTAAATACAAAAAAGACAAATAACCAAGAGATTAATTTTTTTAACCGATTTCACACCAAGAAAGACAGTTAAGTCACTAAGGGTGCAGAAGTATTAGCATCGAGACATTTTACTTAGGAGCAAAAACAAAAGAAGAGTAATCAGGAGAACAGCAGAAAGCGAGGGACATTGCATTCACATTGTTGAAGATTAAAGTTAACTGGAAAGCATGGTACCGGAAGTGAGTTCCACAAGCGAGAAGTGCGAGAAAATAAAATGTAAGCATAGAATTTACGGTTACATCGAGCCAAAACAACTGTAAATTGGTGAGACCTCAACGCCAATCTAGTACTGCGCTTAAATTCTTAAAGTCTAGTTACCCTGACAAAGAGCAATATTTATTGTGTTATTTAGAGAAATGCGGCACAAGGCCGGAATAGGGAAAAAGGACGGTCTTCTTCTTTCTTAAACGTTAAACTAAGCTAACCGCAAACACTGACCCAAACATACAACAGTATTCCTTACACCAAAACAACGCATTCTTACTTACCATTCTTACTACATCCACCATAATACCACATTGTCTCTATGAAAGTCATAACTAGTATATGTACAATTCATTGTCTGTGAGAAGGGAAATAAAATAACAATTTAAAACTCGCCCCAATGTGTATTTACAATATGAAGACAAAACTATTTGCAAGAAATCAAATAAAAATTAATTAATGTTAGTAATAAAAAAAAAACACAATCCCTAAATGTGACAGAAACATCAGTCAACTGGACGAAATCAATGCGGGACTTTAATAATATAAAACATTCATTCATTCCATGCACTCACTCAAACACACATTCATTCAAATATAACAACGAAAATCACACCCAAAACGAAAGGCGCCCGCATCCACCAGAGAACTGATATCATTGACCACCTAACAGGGGAGGAGATAGGATGGAGAATTAAACTAAAGAAAAATCGGAATAGAAATAAAAGGGGCCAATGACAATACATCTGCTAGCTAAGTTGACTGGATTGAAGAAACTAAAGATACAAAAACAAGCCTAAACCAGCCTAATTTCGGGCGGGGTTGCCTAAGAAAAAGACAAAGAGCTTATCTGAACAATTGCCATGAAAGTATTTGTTAAAACAAAAAGCACAAGGAAGCAACTTTACGGTGGTGGGAAAGTGACTGAAACCGAGACACCAGATCAGGACCAATATTATTGCTGATTCTTCTTTGAATTTTATCAAGGATCTCGGAATATATAGCGAGAGCAGCAGACCATATGTGGCAACAATATTGACATTATTTTAATTATGAACAGGTGCCTACTTCTAAAATGATAAAAATTACTTTTTTTCATACGGATAAATATCGCGAATAGAGGATACTCCAATGAATGTTCATTTAGAAAATTTATTAAAATAAATAAATAAATAAATCTGTCCATATTTCCAGGTTGAGGTGTCGTAATTATTTACATTGTTGTCCTAAGCTTTGTTGCTATATTCAAGGGTTCGGTTCGAAATTCCAATTACTCGAAGAAGGCCGGAGCGTAAATATGACAACGAAGAGGAGGATAAGAGTCAGAGCAATATAAATTTTAAAAAATGTTGTTCCTGTTTTATTTTTGTTAGGAGTGAACCAGTACTCTTAAATCCTCTTTATTTGTCAGATCCTTACTATTTTATTCCCAACAGTGTTCATATAATAGAATACAAATTACATTGCAATCTAGCATTCCTTTTCTTTTTTCTAACGATATATTTCGTAAAATACATCTATCGAATGCTTTTATAGAATACATCTATCGAATGCTTTTAATTTTATATTATTTTAAATTTTATTATTTTTTTTTCGTAAAGCATCTTCAAACGTAACTAAAAGTCAATAAAATATTAGATAATTGTTGAAATGTCATCAGTGATGTTTCTAGCCGAGGTTCATTAGGAGTTTCGGGTCTTTCAACATCATACCCATTCTCTCTACGGTGACCCCAGCTGATATTGATCAGGTATCAACTTGTGTACCTTCCGTTAGCTACAATTATTTTCCATCCTTCCTACTACACACTGCGACTCCAGTGGCAATTTATAGTCCAATCCCAGATAACTTCCGGTTCACCAGCAATATGGAACCTTTAATAACATCCTTCACTATTTCTGTTATACTAACCATATACGAAATTACTTCCAAAAGTTGAGACTTTATTAGCAGCAGTGGATAATTAGCTCAGTTTCAAGGAGGCGGTCGGAACAGCTCTTTGAACATACCTTACTAAACACTGTTTGTCCCCAGCTGACCAGAATACATTTAGCATATGAAGACTCTTTGGAAGCTAGCTATGTAATAAAGATTCTTTGACAGAGATGGATATCAAAATTCTCTCATCCCGCAACAGTCGAGGTCTTTCTCCCTGTGACTCTTGGTTGTTCCCCAATCTGGTTTTAAAGGTACCTCAAGTACTGTTGTTTTGATGACACTGAGAAATTGAAGGAGTCTCGGACAACTTCACTTTAGATGACTTTCATGAAGCTTTCCCCACGTTGCTGGAGGGCTACAAGTTGAATTGAAGACTCTGAAAGGGATTAGATTTTTATACTTTTAACTTAATAGATATCTCCTGAAAATTCTGCAAACTTCTAGACTGTACGTCGTAGTAATATTGATTTTGATATACCACGTATACAATTAACATCTTCAGTTATCCCTTTTGCTGACAACCATGTGTTTGGTTTGATTTGTTTAACGACATATCAACACCTCAATGGGTTATTTAATGCTGACAAGATTTTTAATGCTGGTAATATTTTTCCCAAAATGTATTTTTGGTAATACCCTTTTTATCAAAAATGCATTGATGGTAATAATTTTTCCTTCAAAAAATTTATTGCTGGTATTAAAACCTATTTTTACACTTTCATAGTGTTTTTAACCTCAGTTTGGCGGTTAACTATTTGCCCATAGTTTAGAACGCAAAAACAGGTGCCACTACCACAGGTCAGGGTGGACCTGGGAACACCAACAATTAAGAGGTGGTTCTACGCTCCTCAAAACCTCCTGATCAGAGGCTCCGCTATTGGACTCAGTCTATCGTCTGAAACGCAGATGTAGTTTATCGTCATACCTGGAAGGTCAATCTTGTGTTCCGTCTCTTTTAGTTAGTCCATTAGCTTTATTTGATTAATGACTTCATTATTACGAATGTTTGCAGAAAGACAAATAGAACAAGTTCGGTGAGTACACTTATATATATATACACACACACACACATATATATATATATATATATATATATATATATATATATATATATATATATATATATATATATATACACACGAATATAGATAAAAAGATTACCATGGAGATAGATGTATGAAAAGATTAGTGGTGGATATTTCTGTCGTATTAATATTTTATTATGATGAAAGTAACAGAAAGTAAACTGCACTTGAGATTTGTCAAAAGAAATGTATTTAAATTAAAAAAACAGTCTTGAAAAGTAAATGAAAATTGACTGCTTTATCTTTTCCTCGGGATTTTTGCTCTTATTTAATAATCCGTTTAGAAGTGGAGGAAACTATTTGAGAAATCTTTCATCTTTTCACTATTTTGTATTTTTTTTCGTTTATTTGGCTTTTGTTTCTCTAAATGCATTTCGACGTACCAATAATATTTTTACGAAGTTTAACACAGGTACCTCCACTTGGTCGCGTAAAATACAGCATAGCATGGTGAAAAAAAGGCCCCAAACTAAAAAAAAAACAAAGGTTTTTCATTAAAATGTTTATATTATTATTAAAAAGAAATACCAAAGTAATTTTTTATTGAGATTTTATTTGAAAATTTTTACACCTTTGTAGCAGGTTCGAAATTTTGAATAAAATCTTGATTTTTTTTTACGTCATCGGCGGACCAAAGATGAAGGTTATTTTTTTTTTTTTAATTCGCTTTTTCTGGTGAAAAACTCATTGATTTGGAAATTATTTCAAAAATCAAATAATTGTGGGATTTTAATGAAACTTTCAAGACATATTTAGAAATTAATGAAATATTTTTATTTATTTTTACAAAATCTTGGCATATATATATATATATATATATATATATATATATATATATATATATAATATATTATATATTTAAATATGTTACCACCACTAATAATTTCATGAAATTTCGAGAATTAAATTTTTACGGCGGGTATTTTTTTTAGTTAAAAGCAGGACTCCTTGATTAAAATAAATCATCAATTTTTTTTTTTTTGTAAACCAGTTGGCCCTTTCACCGAAAATCTGCTCTGAATTGTAAAATAAAAAAAATCAATAAAACTATGACATTATTTAATTAGAAAAGTTTTTAATTGCTTTGATAAGTTTTATTAAAGACTCTATTGTCTTAAGAAAAAAATTAATTTTTAGAAGAATTATTTCATTTTTTTTTTCAAATTTTCATTAAACAATTTATAATATTAAAAAAATCATTTAAAATTCTTCATTTCTTTCAAGGTGGCCGTTTAGTGATATCGTTAAGTGAAAATTAATTTTACGAATCAAAAATTGAAAAGCTCATAACAATCGTTTGAGCCAATATATTTTTAAAAGCATTTAAAAAATAATTTTTGGTGTATAGAGCATTCCCAATTTCTACCTATGGGAAGCTGTACATGACATAATCTTTAAAAAGGTCACGAGATTTAAGTGTCGTCTGACACTTTCATTATTCCTTTCTGTTTCATCATTAATGTCTTTACAAATCATCCCTTCAAAATTTCAAAGTAAGTTTTAAATTTAAAGTACTATGAAAATTTAATAATATAATAACCATCAGGATAACAATTAATAATAAATAAAATACCGTAACATTTCATAAATTATTGATTTTTTTTATTCTAACAGTATTTTATGTTAGTTAGTAAATTTTAAAATTAATCAAAGAAAAATTTTATATCATTTTAAATTTTATTATTTTTTTCGTAAAGCATCTTCAAGCGTAACTAAAAGTCAATAAAATATTAGATAATTGTTGAAATGTCAATTCTGGTCATCCATACTAGCTGACATCACCTCGTAACTTATCGGTGGTGTCAATAACGTCAATAAGGACATGATCAAAAGTGGATCTGTTGTTAAGAAATGCTTGTACACTATATTTTTATGCTATAAGTAATATTTGATTCAAATCAGATTAATTTAACTTTAAATTTGCTAATTTTACTTACGTACCTCCATGAAATCGAAAAAAAAAGAAAAAAACATGATGAAAAAGACGCTAAACTGGACGAAAGCATAATTTTATCGTTTAAATGTTTATGTTATTATTAAGAGGAAAGATCAAAATATTTTGGGGATGTTTGTTTACATTTTTTAATCGTTCCTAGCACGTCCGAAATTTTCGTTAAAAATCTTTTTTTTTTTTTTTTGAGTCAGCAAAATTTACAGATAATCAATTATGTCAGCTATTTTATTCCATTTTATAAAAAAATGAAAATCTCAGTTTGAAATTCTTTTAAAAATCAATTATCATTTTTTCGAAACTTATTTTAAGAAAATCAGAAATTACGTGTATTTAAAATATTTTGAAACCTTCATTATTTAGTTTCTTCGCCGAAAAGGTGTAGTTTGAAAATTAAACAAACAGGTCAAAACATTTTGCGTTACTTGACGTTAATGAATGACGTATTAACGGATTACGTGAGGATAATTTGTTCTACGGAAGGAGAGAAATTAAATTATTTAGATTGAAGTGAGCAAATTATTTACCTCGTTATTTTTAAGGAAAACTTTCAGCGCTCTAATTTTTTTTGTATTTAGCTTTCACCTTTACGTTTACGATGCTTTATGGAAATTATATAATAAAGAAATTAAAATAAAACTGTTAAGAGTGACATTAAATTTCATATTTCATAAGAAAGCTATCTAATTAATTTATAGGTAACTTTCTTATGAAATTTTATCAGAAGTGTACATAAAATGCTATCATTTTATGTACATTTATTACATTTTACGGTGTTATTTATATTTCCATTCATTTTATTATTAATTTTGATATTTCATTTATGGAAAAATAAAGGTACCCTTCTCAGTTGAAAAATCAAATTAACTTCTCCATGCGTGTTTCGCAAAAGTAAAGGCCTTAACAGCGGAGAACAATGCTTAACTCAAATAATGCAACTTAATTGTATTCTGGTTGGTCTTCCGTACTTTATGATTACATCCGTATTATAAACACAAAATTACATTTCTTAATTACTGCGGGTCTTCTGATTAGTCAAAACGATACAATTTACAATGTGGTAAAAAAGATCTATCTCATAAGGACATTTACGAAAGTGGATGTGGCTTTTACCTAATTTTATAGTATTTTAACAACTTAAATGTAAAAATCTATTATAATTAAAGAAATAACAAAAGAATTGTATTAAAAATTCATTTTTCATCATTTTTTTTTTTTTTTTTGCTTTCAGAAAATATTGTCCATATTCATAAAAACAACTAAAGCATGTGAAATTAAATAATATATTTGTTTTATTGAGTTTTGTATGTTACAATTCAGAACGGATTTTAAGGTGGTGGGGGTCCAATTAAAAAAAAAAGCATGATTTGCATTTCTCAAAGTCTTGTGCTTTTAAGTATTGTAATCACTAAACTATATTCGATCGAATTTCTAGAGTTTTCATAAAATTAGTTATGGGGGAGGCAATAAATATAAAAAAAATATTTCTGCCACGACTTTAATAAAAAAAAAAAAACTTATTTATAATAATTTCGATCATCTGTGAATAGTTTCTGAAAGTTTCATGAATGGCAAATATTTTCTTGTAGGGAAACGGCTGATATTACTACAGTGTAACCCGGATATAAGAGAGATTTTCTCTGGTCCCAAATTAGAGCCTGTGTTACCTAAACAAAATAGACCAAACCCGGATATAAGAGAAACCCGGATATAAGAGACTTCTTCTCAGGTCCCGACAACTCTCTTATATCCAGGTTATACTGTATTAACATAATTGCAATTTCATTAACGCAAAAATAACTCGGTGACAGTATGGGTTTAGACGCAACTCTTGAAGCTGGCGTTCAAATCCAAATCAAACTAGTTTTTTTTTAATTTTCTCTCTGTTCAGCCTTTTCTAAAAGGTACCTTTGACAGTTACTAATTTAACCAGATCATTACATTTCAACACCTGATTGATTTTGACATCCTCGATTTTTAACCAAATAGTGTGCTGACCTTTTTTTTGCAAACAACGATACCTTCCGTCTTATCGAGTTATAGCTTAAAGTTCAGACGAGGACAAGCATCTATATATGGACAAAAAAATACTAAACATTAATAACATTTGAAGATATTTAATGTTTGAATGCATTTAAAAAATATTTAAATGTGTAGTATGCATTGGGACTATATCTGATAATGCCAGAATAGATTTAGCACTCAGTGAAGGTAGTTGCAGGTTTTTACGTGAAGGATGATCTCGGTGGTTGGTGGTGGTGTTGGGGGGGGAGTGATGGTGGGGATTCCGAGACTCATCAGAAGCATATGGCGACTTACTTCAGAGACCAAAACGCTTTAGTGTCGTATAGTGTTTTTACAGAAAAAAAAAAATGAAAAAAATGTTTCTTCACTTAATTAGGTCTCACTGCGTTCGTGTAAATGAGTTTTCTGTTAAACAATCGTCATTCGGGCGTCATTGAGTGGAATGGATTGCAGAGATAAATATGCTAATCCATTTCCATGCTTTACGAATAACAAACCGTAAAAGGTCCCTCAAACAGCGAGCGAGCTAGCTACAGACGTACGTACACAGCTACATACATACACACATAGCAACAAACATATGGACTTTGTGAACTTTTCTTATACTGTATTTAACCCATAGTTGGGGTGGGTGGCCGTTGACTCTGCAGCGTTCATCCAGCTCTTGGTTTGTGTTGTCCCAGTTTCACTTACCCTCCCCTCCAGACCAAGGTCTGGTTTTTGCAGGTTTAATCAGCGACCACTCTGGTTTTGAATTCAAAGTTGTCTTCTTCCTTTGACCGGTTCATATGCTGATGTGGAGTGAGAGACAATAAATGGATTCATAACTTTTCCCAAGATGATATCACGTAAGTGAATGTTAAGAAACACGACTGGAATTCGAACTTAGCTCTCAGATTCCTCATTCCGCCCCACTCTCTCCCCTCTCTCTCTCTTTATATATATATATATATATATATATATGTATGTTTATATATATATATATATATATATATATATATATATATATATATATATATATATATCGCGCAAACGTATGTATTTGTTAGAGTTGCACAAAACGGTGAGAAATATTTATTAGTATTTGGTTTGGTTTATTTTGTTTAACGGCATATCAACCTCAATGGGCTATTTAATGCCGACAACATTTTTAGGATAGATTCGTATGAATAGAATATGGATTCTATGGTTTAGATTGGTTTCGTTTATTTTGTTTAACGGCATATCAACCTCAATGGGTTATTTAATGCCGACAACATTTTTAGGATAGATTCGTATGAATAGAATATGTATTCTTTGGTTTAGATTGGTTTGGTTTATTTTGTTTTACGGCATATCAACCTCAATGGGTTATTTAATGCCGACAACATTTTTAGGATAGATTCGTATGAATAGAATATGTATTCTTTGGTTTAGATTGGTTTGGTTTATTTTGTTTAACGGCATATCAACCTCAATGGGTTATTTAATGCCGACAACATTTTTAGGATAGATTCGTATGAATAGAATATGTATTTTTTGGTTTAGATTGGTTTGGTTTGGTTTATTTTGTTTAACGGCATATCAGCCTCAATGGGTTATTTAATGCCGACAAAATTTTTAGGATAGATTCGTATGAATAGAATATGTATTCTTTGGTTTAGATTGGTTTGGTTTATTTTGTTTTTTTATATCAACCTCAATGGGTTATTTAATGCCGACAACATTTTTAGGATAGATTCGTATGAATAGAATATGTATTCTTTGGTTTAGATTGGTTTGGTTTATTTTGTTTAACGGCATATCAACCTCAATGGGTTATTTAATGCCGACAACATTTTTAGGATAGATTCGTATGAATAGAATATGTATTCTTTGGTTTAGATTGGTTTGGTTTATTTTGTTTAACGGCATATCAACCTCAATGGGTCATTTAATGCCGACAACATTTTTAGGATAAATTCATATGAATAGAATATGTATTCTTTGGTTTAGATTGGTTTGGTTTATTTTGTTTAACGGCATATCAACCTCAATGGGTTATTTATTGCCGACAACATTTTAGGATAGATTCGTATGAATAGAATATGTATTTTTGGTTTAGATTGGTTTGGTTTGGTTTATTTTGTTTAACGGCATATCAGCCTCAATGGGTTATTTAATGCCGACAACATTTTTAGGATAGATTCGTATGAATAGAATATGTATTCTTTGGTTTAGATTGTTTTGGTTTATTTTTGTTTAACGGCATATCAACCTCAATGGGTTATTTAATGCCGACAACATTTTTAGGATAGATTCGTATGAATAGAATATGTATTCTTTGGTTTAGATTGGTTTGGTTTATTTTGTTTAACAGCATATCAACCTCAATGGGTTATTTAATGCCGACAACATTTTTAGGATAGATTCGTATGAATAGAATATGTATTCTTTGGTTTAGATCGGTTTGGTTTATTTTGTTTTACGGCATATCAACCTCAATGGGTTATTTAATGCCGACAACATTTTTAGGATAGATTCGTATGAATAGAATATGTATTCTTTGGTTTAGATTGGTTTGGTTTATTTTGTTTAACGGCATATCAACCTCAATGGGTTATTTATTGCCGACAACATTTTAGGATAGATTCGTATGAATAGAATATGTATTCTTTGGTTTAGATTGGTTTGGTTTATTTTGTTTTTTGCGGCATATCAACCTCAATGGGTTATTTAATGCCGACAAAATTTTTAGGATAGATTCGTATGAATAGAATATGTATTCTTTGGTTTAGATTGGTTTGGTTTATTTTGTTTTTACGGCATATCAACCTCAATGGGTTATTTAATGCCGACAAAATTTTTGCTGGATAGATTCTTTGAATTGAATAAAAACCTATGGTTTTGATTGTGTTGATTTATTTTTTTTAAAAATTCAATGGGTTGGTTAATGCCGACAACATTTTTAAAAAGATTCCGGTGAATAGAATAACTATTCTTTGGTTTAGATTGGTTTGGTTTATTTTGTTTTTACGGCATATCAACCCAATGGGTTATTTAACCTGCCAAAACATTTTTAGGAATTAATGAATAGAATATGTATTCTTTGGTTTAAACCTCCTTTGGTTTATTTTGTTTAACGGCCTATCAACCTCTATGGATTATTTAATGTTTAACGTTTTAGGATAGATTCGCGGAATAGAATATGTATTCTTTGTCTTACCCAAGGTTTTGGATTATTTTGTTTAACGTCATATCAACCTCAATGGGTTATTTATTCGTAATAAATATTTTAAATAAACACAGTATGAAATGAATTGTATTCTTTTTTTAAAAAAAAAAAGGTTTGGTTTATTTTGTTTAACGATTTATCAACCTCAATGGGTAAATAATGGCAAAAACATATTTAATTAGAATTCGTTCAAATAGTCAAAAAAAATTGGTTGAGGTTTGGTTTATCTTGTCCTGTACCCACCAAAATTTCAACCCATTTTTGCCGATTTTTTTTGCATTGCTGGTAATGCCTGTTTTGAAAAAAACCTGTTTCTGGCAAATATTTCTTTCAAAATTTTTTGTCGAATGATTTTTTTCAAAAGTATTACCGGTAATAGTTAATTTTGCCCATCTGGGACCGAACAGGTGCTAAAGCCCTGGGTTGGGTTGGAAAAAAATAACAATTAATAGGTGGTTCCACCCTCCTCAAAAATTTCCTTTTTTTAGGAATTCTTGACAAACAATATTTTTAACGTCTTAAGGACGCGGATTTTGTTTTTTACGTCTTAGCGTGCAACAAATAACTTTAACGTCTTACATAAATATTTATTCGTATAGATAAAGAAACAAACAAAGAATAAAAAAAATGAATTGGCTACTTTTTTAAAAAAAAAAAGTGTTTTAATCATATTTAGAAGTTTCAATGATTTATACACACATCCAAATTTTATAAATAACTGGCAAAAATATTTAATTGAATTGTTCAATGTCAAAAAATCTAATGAGGGTTTATTTCAGTTCAGTACCTTTTGAAAATTTCGAGATTTTTGGGGGTTTTCTTTGCATATCACTGATGCCTGTTGAAATCACACCATATTGTAAAATTTATCCTTAACATTTTTTGTCGAGATTTACAAACTACGTTTCGATCAATTTCGCTATCGAATCGATGTAATTTGCAAAAGCTGATTTGCTTGGAAAAAATAACTTAATAATTTCTTTAAATTAATTTCATTTTTTTAGGAATTCATGACAAACAATATTTTTAAAGAAAATTTCTTTTTTTGCTCTTTACTCAGCGTGCAACAAATAATGGAGATCTTACTAACTATAATCTCTGGCACATGCCAGGAAGTTTTAAAAAATATTAAGCGCGACCCCCACAGAGCCCTATCACCCCCCCCCCTACCGAAGACAGTACCTCTCCTTCGGTAGGGAGGGCTGGGTTTATTGTCGGTAAATCCACTTTAAACTTCGAACTCGTGTCACATTCGGCAGCGAGGTGGGTGCGCTGAAATGTACTCTCTAGTGATTGTAATCTTGACTGCGGTCGACATATCATGTTCATAGACCTGGTTAAATAAAACACTGCCATCGTTACATTTGAGTGTACAAATTTTAAGATCCCCTTCATATTTTTAGGATTATTTATTCAACTACTGATTAACTTCGAACTAGCTGCATTGATCATGAACGAATGCACCTTACAACAGACAGCCGTATATACCGGTTGAGAAATGCAATTTTCATAAGATTCAATCATGTGCTTTTGATAGAAAAGAGATTATGTTCTCGTTGTGATTTGCTTTCTGTGAACATGACATTAAAGTTAAGATCAAAGAAGACGTAATTGGACTTTTTTTTTTGAGCCATGAATTCGTGCATCGAAGCTCAACTATTGAAGCTCAAATCTTAGTGAGCACTTGATCAGATTCAGGAGACAAGATTTAGGCCAGTGACGGAGAAGAAACGTTCTCCATTTTCTTACAAATTTAATCGACACACATTGATTGTTTGATAAACACATAGTGAAAAAAACGGAAAAAGCCAGACACGAGGAGTCGTGAGAATTTTTTAATGTCTCTAACGAACAATAAAAAGGCTCTATGAATAATTTGTGTATTTTTGTAAACCCATAAATATATGCGCAGACTCATACACATTTGAATATGTTATTGATTATCTAAATACGGAATTCGATTGACACAAGTGTAATTAAACACGCAGAAAAAAAGAATTGCTTTCCTGACCTGGCATCTCGGCGTCATTCACTTTCCTACCGTCATAAGGCAGCGCTTCCCTGTGCCTTTTTCTGCAAATAATTTCATGGTAACTCTTCTACTGAGACTTCCTCTTTTGGACCTAGATTTTATGAGTTTAAATGTACTATCAAATTGTCGGCATGTTTTCGTCACTTTATAGAGTTGAAATAGCTAGATGTAACCGGAAGTTCTATCCTAAAAGTTTCTACCATTGTATTTCTCCCTTGTGGAACTCTCTTCCGGTTTTCGCTTTCCATTCAACATTTATCTGTAAAAATTGGAATGAAATGTCAATCGTTATCTTCTGTTTTCTCTTCTTTAATTGTTCTCTCAAGATTTTCTTATTTTCTTTCACACTCAGTAGCCACCTCTCGTCCTGTTTTCGTAGCTTTATTCCCTTGCTTGAGTTGAAATGATAAAAGAACAGACGAAAAGCACACGCACTAATATATGTTGACTTTTATATTTACACACGCTCTATCTCTGATATTGAGCATTTTATCCCATAAATATAGCACATCTTAAGACTATATTTCTTCACATATATATATAACACCACGAAAATCAACAAATTTCAAATTCTTAAGGTCCTCTACATCAAATTAACCAACCACACTCAACAAAATGTATTACGAATATAACAACAATATATTAAAGTGCATATTACATTTATATACTAATGCCATATTACATTTCTATCAATTCCCGCTCAGCTTACTTATGTTGAAACACTTTTGTAAAAAAAAATTCCATAACTACAATGGATAAATTTAAAAATTATAAAATTAACAGAGCGAGTTCATGCGTGTTTTTAAAAATTCCTATGACGATGGAATGCAGATTTTATCATAGTTACAATAGCAGGTTTGTCTTTGTAATTTACTCCTGAAGATGATCTTATAAAAAGTCGAAAGTGCTTGGGTTAAAAAATTTATCAAGAAACTGATTAGAAAAGTAGAACGACTTAAAAGTAAGTAGACAGTATATCTATATTATTCAATGAAACATGTTTCATGAAGAATTATATATATATATATATATATATATATATATATATATATATATATATATATATATATATAATTACATGAATCATTCATACAAAAAACAAATATAGGGGTTAATGATTTAAATTTGTATGAATGATTCATGTAATTATAAATTAAAACTGCACCTATAAACGAAATATATATATATATATATATTATTTGTGACAATCCCTTTTGTCAAAGAGTTTATTACAGTGGCAATTATTGACCACATTGTTAAAAACATTCTTTATTAGTTATGTAATTTAGCATTTTAATAGTCAGACAGACACTGACTATTTGGGTAAATGCCGGATGTTCCAGCCAATATTTAGAATGAAAATTGGGATAAATTTCCGTAAGTGCGTCAATACATTCGGGTCATCGGTAGCTAAGCATTTGTAAAATGAACAGTGTGCCTTGTTATATAACTAAGACATGTTTTAATAAGTAGGAAGCCTCATTCATATATCTACCTAAAGTTATTAGACACGATATATATTAAATCCTTCCAGCCAGAAACAGTGTTTGTTTTTGTTATTTTTTATAATCCTCAATGTTTATGACATTTAGGCTTAAGACACTTTCATGATCTTTAATGATGTTATGTTCTTAAGAATTTATACATTATCTGTCGTCCCATCTGTTTAGCCAACTCTTCACTCATTTTGTCTCTGGTATCGTGTTGGTGGCACGGTTCTATTCGACTAAGATGGCGTTTGTCCGTTCACTTTTGAATCTCAGAGAGTGAGAAGATCGCTGATGAAACAAAAAAATGAAGTGAAGATAAGCTGACGATTTGGCGTTACACATGAATAAAGAATTTGGCGCTCTGAAATAAAGAATTAACTCGAGTTAACATGTAACAAAGATTTGGTTTATATAGGATTTGTTGTATACAATGTTTTTAACCCATCCCTTTTGTTATAATCAAATATCACTCGGAATTCAGCTGGTTTTAGTAGCAACTTAAATTTATAGTCTTCATGTCCGGCACAAAGTTGTTGCAGCGGTTCGTGTGGTGTGAGTGCCAATCGACCGTAAACTAAAGGGGACACACAAGATGGCAAAGAAGGTGACAAACGATGGTCCGTTGTTCGTGTCTTTATTCGAAACTGGATGGTAAGCAGACAGAACGGTGTCCGGACGATAACGGGCGCTGATGTCAACAAAAGGTCGTCAAATGCTGGAATAGTCGAAGATAAACGCCGCTGGAAGGTGCAGGATTGGAAGGTGCAGGAGTGAGCTGTGTTGAGCCTCGAAGAGTGGTGAAATGACATTCGGAAATTTGAAAAGGACTGTTTGAACAACTGCTGCTACTGCTGCTGGGTCCCGAGAATGCTGGGCTTGGTCGACTTGACTGGGAGCGTCAAAGTCGCGAATAGGGAGGCTTCCTGCTCCCCAGGCCGGTTAAAAATTTCCGGATATTATGACGGTTCATACAAGAGAAAGCGGTGACGCTAAACAAGTAAATGAATAGTTTTTAATTCCGGGCCGTATCCCAAAGGTGTTTTCAGAGTTTGTTAATGTATTATCAACTCGTTTCGGAATTAAAGGTCTTTTATTTTTGTTTTGGCGAAAATTGAGTTTTGCTGAAGGTTTGAATTTTGCTATTTTTTAGTGACTTTCTCTATCAGCAGTCATAGCCGGGGTTGTTTAAAAACGGATGGGAGGGTGTTTGGGCTTTTGGTTAGAAGTTTTCTCGTCTTCTCCAATCTCAACTTCCCCCTCAATTAAACTAACTGTACTGTTCCTGAGCTCAAAAGATCCATCTTATAAGGAATCCTGCGTCCGGCAGAGGCGGGGTTGACTAGGGTCTCGGCTCGGTTACCTTTTACCCTGAATATCAAACTTTTACAAATTCCCATATCGAAAAATACATTCACTCAAGTGGTTTTCCAAATTTGGAGTTGTCCAGTCACCATTTTTGAAATTGGTTAAAAGAATTCAGCCAACCATTACCTCCTGCTCTCTCTTACACCTTGCTTTCTATATAGGCAATGCTAATCTCTCTTTCTCTCTCTCTTTCTCTCTCTCTCTCTCTCTTCCTCTTCATTCTCCCACTTTCTCCCCCCTACTTTCTCCCCCCTACTTTCTCAGCTCACTTCCAGATGGCGTAGTGAAAACAAAAGAGATTTTCAGTCAGCAGGCACGGTGGAGTAATGGATAGCGGCTCGGATTGAGAAATCAGAGGAATTCTAGTCGAATCCATTACGTTCACTTACGTGCTAATACCCTTGGGAAAGGTATGACTCCTTCTTCTCCCTCCAGCTATGGATAAATAGCAGGGCAGACCGGCTTTTATAGCCTTGGATGGTAACTGGTTTACCGCAGAAAGAAATGGCAACATTGGATGGCAACTGGTCTACCGCAGAAAAAAAATGACAACCTACTGCGGGAAAAAATCTGCCTCGTCTGTCATGTATCGAAAGATACATGATCGCCTAAGCGTGAATCACGCATGGCACATAACTGATTGAATCTTTTCTTCATCAATATGCTGTGATTTCTTTCGATCGACCAAACTATTCAAGAATTGGAGAAAGAAAATTTCATTTCCTCGCACCTTAAAGTTTATCCTATCTCTGTTAATATGATCGACTAGACGACACAGAATTTTTTTTTTTTTTTTGCCCATGGTCACTTCAAAATTGTAATAATTTTTTCCTTACTATTTGTATCCAAGAAAATCTGAATTTTGGGGTATAGAAAAAATTTCTCTGGACAAATGTCGCCGAAATTCTGTCTTCTTCTAGGTGATTGATTCGAAACATACGTTTTATTTTATCTGATCCAGGGGAATCGTGAATGCCATTTCACTAACCACCCTGATTTCTCTATCGCCCACATATGTTTTTATTTTATCTTCGCAGATACCTAAATGGTTTCTTTCTTATCAGTGAGTTATAGGGAATGACGCCATTCTTGCTTTTGTTCAATCTTACTGAATTTCTTCTACTTAAATCTCGGTTCTTTTTCCTTGGAAGGATCTCAAAAACATGATTTCTCAACGCATTTCATTTGTTTAATTTTAATCAACTTTTCAATCCATCTTCCTGCAAGTCCAGCAATTGTAATCCAGTTAGTAGACTCTCTCTTATTCTTTCTTTCTCTTTTTTGTTTGATCAACTTTCCTTTATTAATTAATATTGGATGGAGTTGTGGTAGAAAAGCCACTGAGATCAATGGTATTTACTTGACGGTTCCCGGACAACTGAACCAGAAGTAAATAAACAGGCAACAACTGTCCTCTGATTAGAAATTTAACTTTAAATAGCTTAAAATTAAAGAGATACTGGTGTTTAATTTTAAACTGTTTTCTGCTTTTCACTTGTGCCATTTTGTCCTATTTTTTCACTTGTGCCATTATTACAGTTCATCATATTTTATGGATAACATTCTGTCTTTGGTATGTTTTTTTTTTTCTAATTTATTGGCTTGGCACATTTTTAGGCCTGAGATTAGATTTTGTCCTTTGTTTTTTATATTTGTTTCTTTATAGTAAGTATTTTTTTTTTTTTTTGTTATTTTTTCCAAATATTGATTTTAATATATTCGGTTTTATTGCAGTTATTCAATTTTGCATCCTTAGCAGAATTGAAAGCATACGTATTATTCTATCTAAATGAATGATCTTCCTACTGTCTAACGCAGGGCGCCTCAACCTTTTTCAAACTATGGGCCATTTTTCTTTAAAAAATTCAAATTGACCACTCTTACTTCTAATTTTAGGCTGTTCAATTTTTACACTAAAATAGTCAATGAAAAGACAAAGTAGTCTACTTAGAGTTTAAAATTTACTTTAGTAAACAAGGATAAACCCAGAATATCATAATCATTTTTGATGATGTCATTCAGTCATAATCTATTCAGCTAGTGTCTACCTTGATCTTGGTGTTTCTCACACAAGATATCATAATCCATCTGTTCCTCTGCTGTTAAGATGTAATTTATTTCTTTCTGAAAACATAGATTATATGAATAAAAATTTGATATTATATAAAACATAGATATATATAACAAATTATATATATATATATATATATATATATATATATATTGATAAAAATAAAACGAATATAGTACTGCATAATACTTACGTAATTTCGAAAATTTCAGATATAATGGACATTTGTGTAATTAAAAACAACATATTTTTTAATTCTTCAAAGTATGAATAATTTAGATACTTTTTTGTGAAATGGCTACATATTTTTGGCTATGAATTCTCTGTGGACCACTAGAAATGCTATGTGGATCACCGGTGGTCCACGTGGACCAAGTTGAGAATCAGTGGTCTAACGTACAGAGTTTTCAATAAATATTTCTTTTTTTAAATTGTTTAATAGTTTAAAAAACATTACTTGATAGAAAGGGAAATTTATTGAGAATCATGATATTGAAATGCCTCGAAAAGGCCAAAACTTTTCATTTTTTCTGGAACTAGAAATAAAAGATTTAAGTGAAAAAGAAAAAAAATAGCGTGATCCATGGAAATCTCCATTGGAGATAATGAACAGGCTACATTCAACCATAAAACGGTGGATGTGGAATTGAGATTTAATTAAACCGTTGAAGTTTCTATTTTAGCTTCAGACAAAAGAAGCGAATGTTATTGAACAAAGATAAACGCTCAAGCATGAAATCGATTAGTTTGGTCTTATTCATCCGCTCAATTTGTTTCTCTTACCCTCCAACACATCAAAATATTTTATCGTTTGACTGAATGAAACAAGTATTGTGAGATATTTGAGACTCCTAATGGCATCCGATTTAAGAAACCCTTTCAAACATCGTTCAGATTCGCATTTATCTTCTACACTGATCACCAATTGCCACTCTATGTGTCGCAGCAGATATCTGGCCGGAAAAAAAATTCCCACAGCTCCCCACAATGGTTAGCAAACTTGTCTCGCTAGAGATTCAATTACGACCGAGTTGTGAGTTCGATCCTCACTGGGTGCTCTATGCTTTCGACCTTGTGTCACATCTAAGCTACGCTTACCTTTACATCTTCCGAGACCCATGCCGGATAGAGTGATCCCAGTTTTATCTCAACTTTGGGCAGAGTGCGACTCAGTCGCGGACAGAGACGCAACTGGACAGGTGCTCGGTTTCGGGGAAGAGCTGCGCATGACTGTACTGCACTAGAGAATGAGCATAGGTAATCATCCGATGCAAGCGCAACCGACCTTTTGCGGGGGCTGGGCAATCTCTGTCCCTGGCCCGGGTGTACGTGCTCGGATTTTCCCCCCACATTAAACAAGATATTGTGTCACATCGCGTTTCAGTGGGGAGACTGGGTAAATACTATGTTCCTACAGTGTCCTTCAGAGGAGCCAGGTGCGAAGCACAGACTCACGTGATCGGCCCAGCTGTACATGGAATGCATGCGTGGGAAAGAGCCGTATGGCAGATATAAACCAGGGAGGAGACATCGCAAGCAAGACTGTAAGATTCATGTTGGGGTAAGTGCCTGGGCCAACACACACACACACACAACACAACACATAAATGAATAAAATTTAATGTTACCTCAGACATTAAATCCAGTGTTTCATTTACAACCCACGTCGATGCTTCATTACATTGGGTTACAAACTCGAGTAATTCGCATCGTCTTGCCACGAGCACCCTAGCTATCGTAGCACAATCAGTCTGAGCATTTCCATAATGTCAACGCGCGGTGTCACTAGCTACAATTACTTTTTACAAACTGTTAACTATGACTCGTCACATCAGTATATTACTCATTTAGCCTATTTCATATGGCTTTTTCAGGGATTTTTTAAAATTCAATTTCATCCAATTAAAGGCACAGGGCTATCGAATAAGTTAGGTGATATAAACTTAAGTAATATACAATTATTACGAGGATATGGTGAATAGATAGCCATTGACGCATGAGTTAAAGAGCTTTAGATTGTAGATTGGATGTTGTTCAAAGAAGGAAAAATACGAAGTTTAATTTGAATTCACTTGCTTTTCTTATATCACGGGAAGTTCGAGAAAAGAAACTGTTAGAGTAGAAATAGTGGTTATATTTAGAAATACAATAGTAAACGGGTGGGACCTAAATGCCAATCTAGTGGCACACGTAAATTCATGCAGTCGGGACATCAGGTAAAAAAAGCTCGTCAGAAAAGTTGCCATGAAAATATTTGAAGCCACGTCACGTTGGTGAGAAATTGACTTAAGTCGAGATCCCAAGTTAGGATCGATAAAATTACAGATCCTTCTTTGGATTTTGTCAAGAACCTCGAGATGAATAGCAGGAGCACCAGACCTGATATGGCAACAATATTCAATGCACGGACGAATGGTAGATCTGTAAATATGCAAGATTGACTCTGACGAGAAAAATCTTCAGGCACGACACAGTATCCCAACTTTATTTACAGGAGAGACAACGATTGATTCGATGTAGTCGCCCCTCTTCAAGTCAATTGCAAACGTGAGACCAAAAAGCCCTTTCAAGGGCAGCAGCCAGATTTACTTTATCAGCTCTGACGGAATTGCTATTGAGGCAGGAATAAATGATTACGTCATCTGCATAAATACCTACTTGTGATTTCATGACATCAGGAAGATCATTGATGAAGATTAGAAACAGCGTGGAACCCATGACAGAACCTTGGATTGAGAAGATATCCTTTTTAAACAGAGAAATAATCGGAAGTTGGTGTATGGATTTCTAATCAACGCATTGCGTCTCTCTCTCATTGCGTCGTATACCCCATTGTGCTATTATTGTTCTGTGATGATCAGTGATATTATGCATATGGTCCTGGCCTTAAGTTTATTGTTGAGAAATGCAGTTTCTTCTACAAATCCTTTTCTATTCTGAATAGACGAGCATTTTCGAAGAGTCGAAATTGTGGTAAGATGTATTATAGTGAACCACAAGTTAGTAAGGAAAAAAAAAACAAGATCTACACGGAATAAAATCCAGGCACCAACGACTCTCTCTCTCATATACAGGTTTCTAAGAGCATAGCATGATGAAAAAAGACCGCAAAACGTAATAAAAAGAAAGTTTTATCGCGAAAATGTTTGTTCTTATTAAATGGAATGATCAAAGGATTTTCTTATTATTTCATTAATTTTTTAAATCCTGTCTAGTACGTTCGAAATTTTGGTTATTTTTTTTCTTGCGTCAGCAAATTGGGTCAAACATTAGTATAAGGATTTTAGCGTCTTTCTGACGTTAAAAATACATTGTTTTGCAAAAATCAAATAATTGTCTGATTTTAATTAAATTCTCAGGACTTATTCACAAATTAAATTATTTTAAATTTAATTATTTTGAGAAAATCTTTGTATTTTTTAAATTTTTTTCCATGTTACCCCCACTTAACTTTATGCAATTTCACGATTCTTCGAATAATATTTTAAATCATAAATTTGTTTAACGGAAACACCATTTACCGAAAATCTTCTCTGAATCGTAAAATAAAAATGCAATAAAACTATATTATTTTATTAGAAAAACTTTTAATTGCTTTTATAAATAAAATATATTACGGATGCTGTTTTCTTAAGAAAAAATTACAATGAATGATCAATTTTTACAAGAATTGTTTTCATCTTTTCAAGTTGTAATTAGAAAAAGTTATTGTTTTAAATCTTAAAATTCTGTATTCATTTAGATATTAAGTGAAAACTATATTAACTAATCATAAATAAAAACCTTAATATAAATCAGCAAACAACAAGATTTTTAAAAGAATTGATTTTTTTGTATAAACCTGTCGATTTTTGTAAGTACGGCCAATCATACATGACATTCAGAAAATAAGAGCGATAACTATAACAAATTTAAGGTCAACATATCTAAAATTCTATAAAATCTTATATTACATGATATTTCCCTAAATGTTTATGATTACTGAATATTTAAAAATTATATAAAAAAGGCGCTCGCGTCATTATCTTCAATTATTTTTTACAGATAACATCTCCATAAAACAGTTTTGTCATCAGGGTGTCAACACGTAAAAAGAGATACTGACCGGTTAAAAAATGCATTTCGATATTTTAAAATTAAAATAATTGATAATTGTTTCAGATCCGATTAAATCAACTAATATTGCTCAAAATAAAGTTTCAGAAAAGTATTTTATTTTTGAAAAAAATTTTACTGAAGAGAATTACATCGCGATGAAAGACGACAAAGAAAAAAAAACAGGTGCTAATCAGACATTTTAGGGAAAAAACCTGCCTCCAATCAATTTAAATTAGTTTTTGAAATACAACAAAATATTTTGCTTATTAGAAATATTAAATTTAATCTATTAGCTTGAAATTGAAACTAAAATAAAAGCTTCAAGAGAGATGTTTAATTTATAAAAATCCATTTTAAACCTTAAGCATCGTGGCTATTTTTTTTTTTTTTTGTCGCATTCCCTATATTTGTTGATCATATTTTGACAGTCAATCTGAGTGTGACGCAATAGTAACCAATGAGAAATAAAATTGTCATTGATCTGGAATTAAAAACATTAATAATAAAAGCATTATATTTATGCTTTAAATAAATTGAGTCTGCTTAAGGTACAAGAATCAACAAGAAGTGAACTCTATCAGAATTTAATATGTAGGACTCACTTTCAAACGAGAAAATGTTGCTTTTTTTGTTTTTCCAATAATCTAGAATAACTACATTCTATTCAGCACCAATGATCATACGGACAATGTCTTACAACACATCTCGAATTTATTTCCAAGTTTCTGTAGAAATATTTCCGACAATCAACGTAAGATTTTGAAAATTGGTTTTCCATTTACCTTTAAGACTTATCGGAAAATTAATTTCTTTATCTACTTTTTAACCAAAAAATATTTCAAAGAAATTAATTAATTTCTTTAAATTTATTTTAATTCCTTCTCTTTTAATCTATTCATTAGCTCCTAATTTGTTCTTAGATAATATATTGTACTTTCCTATACACAGATATTCTCCAGTCTTAATAATTACGGCTTTCATAAGCTTTTATCAAAGCATTTTGCTTATAATACTGCGACTATTTTGTGGTATTTTTTTTTAATTATCGCGTCTTCACATATCAATTGTCATATCGAAGTTATCATAAAATATATTTAGTTCATTCGGGGCAGCATTATGTTTAAACGGAAATGAGAACGAAAAAAGAATTTTTGCTTCGGATCAGAAAGAGACAAATGAATCTGATACACACAGGATATACAGAAGAAAGCAAAAAGCGAATAACATACGGGAAGGGCGTGTGAAAATAGATGGCGGAACAGGACTGAATAATATGAAAACAATCATTAATTACTTGTAACAAAAGATAGGAAGGCGTGGAGAGCAATGATCATTTCCT